>SNQJ01S0081415.1:0-35445 GCA_010110895.2 Picea sitchensis
GGACAACAAAGTCTTCTGACTTGGGCTTATCTTCTTTTTCTAATAGATTTGTCACTTGGATGGCGTAAACTTGACATCCCTTTCTAATACATTTTGTAACGTACCAGTTCGTTACGACAACCATTCTAGTATACAGGTGCAAAATTGTTTTTTGTTTAAGGTGTGTGCGCGCGTGTAGAAGTAACAACACACTGAACTGTACAATTCCCTGGACAACCGACAAGACGCAACCACAATGTTCATCACAAGAAGACTAAAGGCACACAACGAGTAACTGCAAAAAATATACGACCATAGGCATAAGGTGCACAACGCAAACATTTAGCGACAAAAGTAAAACTGACCACCCGCCCGTCCTACCCTGCAAGGTTAGGACCTCCAAGACACATAATCAATGCTAAAGCCCAGGTTCCCATCGATTTTAACCATTTAAGGTCTCAGGGCTGGCGACTGTTCTGAGGAACATGGAGGTGTCTACATCCCACCCGACACAACAGACCCAACAACCAACTGACCACAATCAAGTACAACATACATAAGAAGAACAAATGTGCTCCTTACGGAAGGCACGTGACAAGAGGACTCCGACAACTGAACACTCAAGTTCAACATTATCTAAGGAGCAACCACCCCGGTATGCTAACTTGGGGTAACTATGCTACGTCGTTCCAGGTTATTGCACCACGTAGGTTATTAACATTAAACAAGGGTTATAATAACTCCGTCATGAAACATTAACCATCTATAAAATGTCAAAGGTTAAAAAGGGAAATATTGAATATGACAACTACCAATGCTTCAGATCTCAATAGTTAAGGATAATAATTAAATAAGAAGGTCACTACATGGTGTAATAATTTAAGATTTCTTTACCCCCATAAGGTGCAGCTACTAACTAGTACCAAGGAGTTCCTTCTTGATTGAAGGTATAACAATTCCTACTTTATTGAATGTTTAAAGAAATTCTTATTATATTTAATACATCATTAAGCAATTTCAAAGGGTAAATAAACATCTATTGGGTTACTCACATGAACAAGGCAATATCAATGCATTTAATTCAGGATAAGGAACGATGATCTCATAATTATTAAAGCAATCTTCTTCCAACTGTTATAAATACAATCTACTTCTATATTTATAAATGCAACTCTGTCCAGCTGGCCTTAACTGTACATAAATAAAATTCATTCCCTTTTATCCCGAAGCAGTTGCCCCAAGGTCGTGGATTTTTCTTTTAACCGTTGGGCATGTGTGAACGAATAGGATAAAGTTATCATTGGAGTATAAAATGATTAATACATTGTTTAAAATATATATTTGAAATTATGAAATTCACAAACGCGTGAATTTGCATATTTTTATTGTGGAGTTTTATATTCATTAGTTTAATGGGTTACTTGGATTTTTGTATTCATTAGTTTTGTATTCATTAGTAACTCTGTCCAACTGGCCTTAAACTGTACTTATGTTGGTCATCCCTCAATCGTTTAAACAAAGAAAAAATAGGAAACCCCTACAGGTATTAACATAAAGATCAAATTTTAACTATGGGTGCGCATTAAATACTCCATTAAGGATGCAATGGGAAAAGAGGGGGGAATCACTATAACTAAGGACGCAATGTCATACAAATGATTTTCTGGTGTCAAGGTTCCTTCATTATGCATTTACCTTGCTGGTGCTTTAGATCCTCCTTAATTTCACATTTTAAAATGCCAGGGCAGATATAAATATTTAAGGACTCGGTTTTAAATTGTATTACCTGCATGCGTGCGATGATATTCGACTTTGGTTATATTTACATAGACATGATACATATGCAAATTAAACTGTCCTTTAAAACTTTCAGTTAACTGGGCAAATTAACAACCATTTACGTCCTGGAAATTCTGACATATCATTTAACTATCATTTAAACTTTCAGTTTATCTCTGCAATTTAACTATCATTTACAACCTAGAAATTTTGACATATTATTTAACTATCAATTAATCTTCCAATTTAACTGCGCAATTTAACTATCATGTACAACGCATGATTAATACAGACGCCTGGAAACTATGAGGAGAAGACCAACAAATAGCTGAGCAATTACCCTATTCAACAGTATCGCAATAAATGCTAAAAAACAACGCCCAAGATATATGATCAACCACCATTGAAAGATTTGCTCACTATGGGTGTTAAATAAACCCACAGATTTGCAAACGCTCAAATACAGATGCCAAACGTCCAAAATACAGTGGCAACAAAAAAACGCCCCAAATGGTTGTTGCAACACGCCCAACACAGTTTGCCAAAAATGCCCCATACCACAGTATACAGAACGAATAAAGATGCTCACGGTGTAAGTTAAAAACGCCCAAAATGACTGTTACAAAAACGCACAACACAGTTTGCCAAAAACGCCCCATACCACAGTATACAGAACAAATAAAGATGCTCACGGTGTAAGTTAAAAACGCCCAAATGACTGTTGCAACACGCCCAACACAGTTTGCCAAAAACGCCCCATACCACAGTATACAGAACGCATAAAGATGCTCACGGCGTAAGTTAAAAATGCCCAAATGACCCCATACCACAAGATAATAGAATCTAATAAAGATGCTCACGTGTGTTAAAACTTCAAATGATCAACATAAAACGCGACAACACGCTTTTGCCAAAACGCCCCAGCATACCACAAGATACGTAACAAATAAAGATGCTCACGGCAAGTTAAAACTTAAATGATCGTTGCAACACGTTTCAAATACGCTTTTCAAGGCTCAAAAACTTCATACCACAAGATAGCTTAACGCAAAGATAAAGATGCTCTCACGGCGTAAGTTAAAATGCCCAAATACCATTGCAACACGCTTCCAACACGCTTTTCCAAAACGCCTATACCACAGAGATAACGATAAAGAATGGCTCATTGTGTAAGAAAAATGCCCAAGATGACTGTTACAAAACGCACAAAATCCCACAACAGAAGACGCGCACAGTAAAATATTTTCCAGTATAGTGATATAAAGACAAATTGCTGAATCGATCTCACAATAACATTGTTGAAATGAAATTTGCCAAATGTAAAAATGCCATAACAATCTCACTATATCATCATCAATAACAGTAAATTTTCTGAATATAAAAATGCCAGATCAATCTCACAATATCATCATCAATAATAGTAAATTTGTCAAATATAAAATGCTTTCTACTTCACCAATTAAAATCATACCGTTGTCTTACACCCGCGTCGGAAGACGTCCCGTTCTCAGGCTGTGGTCCCTCACTCCAGCACGCCCCTGCCATATCGAATCAGAAAGCTCCACCAAACGCTATACCTTGCTCCCCTTAGCTCCCCCAAACCGCGAAGGGCCATTAATAAGAACCGAGATAGATTCAGTGTCTTAGCTCTCGCTTCCACGACTGAAAATACCCAACACAACTGAGATAAACCCAACTCCTACAAGCAACCCATTAAGCCATTCGGGTAAATAACGCTATGCTGCTAACCACCTTCCCTTCCTTCCTTTTCCCTTTCTTTTATAGAAAAAAAATGAGACCCACCTACTTCCTAATCATTAATTAATTAATTTTATGACAAACCCTAACACCCTCCAATCATTCAAGTGTCACCATCCCTAGGGTTCTCCAAAACTTAATTTCTTTTTAATAATTAAAAGACTAAATTCCTCACTCCCCAAAATAGTTCTAAATTTTCACTCCTAGGGTTCCTAGATCTCCTCTCATTCTTTTAATAACTTCCTAAAATGAAGTTTATGAATTATAGTAACTCCTTAAATGTCGATTCCTTTTGATTTTACCCCATGTCCTCAGCCTGTTGCTCTTGGCTCTCAGTCTTGCTTCCTACCTCTTGCCATTTACTGAAACCAAAGACAAATGCAATCCTCTTCAACAGTATATTTTGATCCCAGTCTTTATACCTCATAAATTTTTTCATTCTCTCCTGACAAAACCAGCATCTCAGCCAATGCAGTCCTCCCACATCATCCCTACTTAACGAAAGACTGAATCACGTCCCAGTGGCTTGGCTTTGTTCCAGCGCCTGCCTTCTTTGTAGACTAGTGGGCTTATCACCATCTGAGATGTTTCACCAGTTTGATCTCAGCCAGCCACCTAGTTCAGGTAAATTAATGCCAAGGTTCAGGCCCGTCTGTGTCAGTCACCATCCACACTGCAACGGTCAGCGCCCCGCAAGCCGGTCGCTTCATTTCGCCGCCACGGGTTCTTTCTGTGGATACCACGCGCCCATTTATTTTATTTCGTACCATTGTCCCATTCCACTGCTCCAAGGCTCTTACCTCACCGACTTGACGGATTGGTAGATTCCAACCGAGTCAACACCGGGCCGTGAACTTGTGGGAGACTAATGGCTCTAAGGAATAAGGTCCCTCCCTTGTGCCTCTTAGAATCATCATCGTGGAGTTTAATCGCTGCGTTTCTTCCTCAATTTAATAATTCATGGATCCTCTCGAATCTAGGGTAATCGTTAACTCCATGCCTTCCGGAAAGCCACCGGCAGATTGCTAATAGGTTTTGGCAGGGATGCTGTCCACACCCTCCCTCAATCTCTCTAGAATCATGTGTGGCCCCTTTACTCCAGCATATGTGAGTTCTATTTCATAAGCTATTGTCGTACCGCATCAACCATCATGTCGATCATGTCAACAATCATATCATAAAATCAATAGTATATCATCAAAACAAAACAATATCACCATAAATGAAACAACTCAAATAGCCCACTCCCCACTCAATCCGAGTCCAAGGGAGTTCCGCAATCGGCGCTCGTGATCCTTGTCCGGGAACCCCGCATTAACTCAATGAAATCGAGTCAAGAAAGACCTTCGCCTACATCAAGGTAGTAAAAAACATCCTTTCATATAACTTAATGCCTCATAATGAAAAAGTTCTATCATCATAAAATCCAGATCAATTGCGAGAAAGTGTCCTCAAATAATAAGTCACATTGGGTGCGCGCAAGCATGGGATGTTACATACACCCCTTCTTGGTCTAAACTTCGCCCCGTTTCTCAAGAGTAAGTGCCAAAATAATGTGTACCATAATATCATAAGTACCACAAGATCATAAGTCTATCTATCAAACAAAAATGGAAACCGGTGCATATCATATATGCCCTCCCAGCTACCGAAAAGTGACTATAACTGGCCCCATCGACCTTGACTCCCATCTACCGCTCCGGGCGTCAGAATCAGTCGAATGGCCAGATCTAAAATGTGGATTGTTTAGCCGCGAGTGCTCCCTCGCCCTATACCGCAAGGAACCTTCATGTCAATCACGCGTGTAGATCAATACCAATATACCGTCTCAAAACGTATATGAAAACATCGCGCATACCAAAGAATCATGCAAGGTCGATAGGGCCACGGGCCTCTTCTCCAATAACTTTAAAGGTACCATCACCTAACCTAGAGAGAGTGTAGTTCCCTTTCCAAACTCTGATCGAACTCTTATGCGTTTAACCCGCAAGAAGACTTCCCGGACGTCGCACCTCGTAACTATGGTCAATTCTGGGTAATATCAAGATAACTCTTCCGGCCGATCCTCAAGGGCTTTATCCTTTGTCTTATGGTTTGCATCCGCTCCTCCATTTCTTAACGCTTCGTCCCACTGTGACCCTATATCCTCGCTAAACTTCAACTCAAGGGCGTCCGACACTGCCCATAAAGAAACTCAAAAGGCCATCCTAATGGTGTTCGTAACCTGTTGTAAGCTTAATCCCACGAGAGGCAAGAATTCTCCTGCACGTTTTTAGAGCGCTGGTCCATCACGCATATACGCAACATGTCTTCCATGGGTTTAATTGCACGCTCTATCTATATCCGCCACTGGGTGATACGGGCAGTTACTAAAATTAAGTTGGCTCCGCGCTTTGGAACGCGGTAGTCCAACGTATCGTTCCTCGATCGGATATGATCTTTTAGGAACGCCATGCAGCCTCACAATCGCGCTGATGAAAACTCTAGCTATGTCGTGTCTAATACGTCAGACGCGATCGAATGAAGTCAGCACTCTTCATCAGAGATTCTACCACTACAAAAATTGAGTCGGTTCCCTCGCTGGCCGTGTTGGAAACTAACACAAATCCATCAAAATGACTTCCATTTCGATTCGAATGGTGCATGTGGTTGTAATAATCCCGCCGGGTGTCTATGTCAGCCTTTACCCACCGACACCGGGGAGACATCTAGCCACAAAGTTGACTATGTCGGACTTCATTCCTTTCTGTAAGAACAGGGGCTTAAGGTCTTCCCTCATCTTCGTGAATCCCAAATGAGCCATGTAAATGTTCTATGAGCCTCGCCAGATCAACATCCTCGGGGCCCTGCCATTTGGCGGTAATGCAACCGGACCTCTAAACCTCAATAAACCATCTCTATCAAAAGAATATCCCTCAAATCGCGGTACCATAATAGTGTTTTGTCCGATAAAAACCTCGACTTCTTTGTACCAATCATCAGCCATGAGGATCTTTCACATAGGTTTGTTTGAAGAGGTAACACCGGAAAGATGCGTGGCCTCCAAATCAAAGCCCGACACTGCATTACGTTCCTTTATGTAAGTAATCTCGAAATCATACTCACTTAAAATTTCTGACCATTGTCTTTGTCGCGTGTTCAAGTCAATTTGTGTAAATATTTGTTGTAGTCCACAATGATCAGCATTTAATTCAAATTTTCATCCAACAAGGTAGTGTCTCCATACCTTAAGGCATATACTATGGCTAATAACTCCAAATCATGCGTCAGCAGAATTTTCCTCATGTCTTCCTAAATGTAAGCACCGCTGTCCGTCTCCGCATCAAGACTGTCTAACCTTCCCTTTGGATGCATACCGCCAGTCAACGCCCATGTTAGGGGACCTTTAGTAATCGACGCTTGTTGTCAACAACCTTTAAGCTCCTTAACGGGCTCATGCATTTCTCTCAATTCAAACAAACTTTTTTTTTCTTTTCCGGCACTGCGGATCGATTTGCTATCCTTGAAAATCCTTCAAAACCACGATAGTATCCCGCTAAACCCATAAAACTACGACTGTTATATCTGCCGGGCGCTAGCCATTCCATAATAGCCTCAACCTTTGTTGGGTCCACGGCGAGCACTGAGCGACATGCCTTAATTAGTGAATCTTTGATTGATAAAAGAGAATTTGGAAAGCTTCCCATATAAATTGTGTTCTCGCAAACACCAGAAATACTAAGCGTAAGTGCTCGCCATGCTCCTCCGCCGTCCGAGAGTAGATCATAATATCGTTAATGAATACTTGACAAACTTGTCCGCGCTCTTAACACCCTGTTTTATCAATCTCATAACACCGGACGCTTGTCGCATTCAAAAGGTAAAACAGTGAATTCATAATGTCCAAATATTGTCTTAAAGCGGTCCTAGAGACGTCATCCTCCTTGATCAATAACTGGTGATAATCACTAAATCGATCTTATAGAACACCGTCGCCCCTTCATTTGATCAAACAGACCAATTTGCAAGGTGATTCTTGGTCGTAGTCTTGTTCAGTTGATGATAGTCACTGCAAAGCCTCCACGATCCATCCTTCTTCCTCGAATGAAAATAACGGTGCACCCCACGGTGACACTAGGACGACGTCGCTCCAGCAACCTGCCAGTTGTATTTTTAACTTGCAACTCGGGTCGACATCCTGATAAGGCATTCTCGGCCATCGTTACCCTCATTTCGTGTCTATAGTAAACCCAATTCTCTTCGTATGCATCCTAGGTAACTCCTTTGGGAATACGTCTGCAACCTCTTTCACCACCGGAAGGTGTTCTCGACCATCCGCTACTCCTTTCTCATTTAGCTCAAGGATCGCATAAAGCTTGCACCCTTGGCGCATACTCTTCAATCAGAAGGAAGAGACGAACCTCGTGGATACTCCCTGGTTCGGCCTACTATCACACACATCTCGTCTCTTCATCATCGCATCAAGCCTTTCAACCGCTTTGTCTTGGCTAGCTTGAGTATCGCTTCGTGCGATTCTAACCAATCCATGCTGATCACGACGCCATAAGATCCTAAGATCGTGATCGACATAATTCTGACCCCTGCGGACAACAAATCTCCGTGTTATGGGCACAGCCCGTAACCTTTCCAACCTTTTGTTTGGCTCCTGATTCCATTTCTACAAAGCTAAAATCTTCCTATTCTTTTTCCTTTACCTTAATCCTTTTTTGTGTTGCACCATAAATGAAACTTTCAGTAGCACCTGGTCTATCAAAATACTAAGGGTTCGTTCAACGATGCGATCATTGCCTCGAAAGTACTAACCGGTGTTCGCCTCGGGTGGTTATTCACCATTTATGAATCTGATGGCCTTGCCCATATCTCCCACCGTAGTAGGTCTGGCTGATCCGGACACCGTCCTTCCACGATAGTTCGCTGGTAGTGTGGCTCTACACGCTCATCACTCTTCTTCTTCGCCCAAGAGTCTGGTAACTGGGCGGAAGATGAGATGGCCCATTGGCCCGGAACTTAGTCGCTGGCCGAATGGTGCCTAAACAGCTGTCAGCAGAAGCCGCTTCCCCGCTGCTCGTCCTCGGTAAGGTGTCCATCGCTGAGGGTGGCGTCGCCGAGGTGTATTGAACGCTGATCCCTTTGGTCCACGACACTCACGGTGTCTCACGGTGTCTTTACCGCGACATACCCGATGAACTGCTGGTCTCGCGGGAGTCCCGGTCTTACCCCCACTGATATGTTCCTCCTCTGCTATGAGGGCCTTTGACAGCCGCCGCAAGGTTTGAGGGATCAGAATCATAACCTTTGCACGCAGGTTGCCGCTAAGGCCAAACACGAACCAATTAACCTTGAGCTTCTCAGTGTTCGACAAGGAGTATACCGGAGTAGCTCCATAAATGTGCCTCGTACTCGAGCAACGTACGACCTCCTCAGAGCTGTTGAACTCATTGGAGTCGACACTCAATGAATTTCCTCAAAGATACCTCTCCCCTCAACCGCTCTCTAACAGCTCCTATGACACACGCCCTCGACGCACTATGTTCACCGTGGTAGAGTGTCTTCCACCATAGAACGCTTCTCCCTTTAGTTGGAAGACCTCCATATGACTTCTTTGGAGGTATAATCGCAAAGTGCTAAGCACACATCGCCATATTCTCCAACAATGCCTCAACGGCTGCGCTCGGCCCGGCACCAGTCCCGGGGAATTTCTACCCTTTCTCGGTTCACTATGAACGTTACTGCGAATGGTCGACAAGCATCAAGCGGAACTCTCGCAGCGCTTTACCGGCTCATCTCTCCAATTCGCCGATCAGGACGCATTACGCGCCGGAAAGATCTCATCATCCCCACTAAGACGCATTAACCGCGATCTCGCTTCCCAGTTCAAGGATCTTATTCTCCCTCGTTAGACCCTCGTGCATTGATGTCACGGAGGGTATCAAGGCTTCTCCTTTTCCCTAGCACTCTTCATTCACCTCCGCGTGTCCTTCTTAACCATGATTACCCACAATAATCAACTCGACGTTAAATTAATAATCAAATCCAATTATGTCAATGGAACCCGTAGCGAAAACCAAGTCGCGGGTCAAACCAGCTATGATACCATATGTAACGCACACGTCATATTTACAACCATTCTCAAGATACTGTGTGATTTTTTGTTTATAGTGTAAAAGCGTGTAGAAGTAACAACACACTGAACTCCACGACGCCCTAGACAACCGACAAGACGCGACCACGCATGTTCCACCATCACAAGAATACTAAAGGTACACGACGAGTAACTACAAACAATATAATGTAATTATAGGCATACGGTGCACAACGCAAACATTTAGCTACAAAAGTAAAACTCTAATTAACGTTTCCATCCTACCTTGCAAGGTTAGGGACCTCCAAGACACATACAATCAACGCTTCAAGCCTTAGGTTCCCATCGTGATTTTAACCATTTACAGACAAGGCTGGCGACTGTTTTGAGGAAAATGGAGGTGTCTACATCCCAATCTCGGCCAATGTAATCTAAACAAACCAACTCCACCACACAATCAAGTACAACATAAGAAGAACAAAATGCGCCTCTTACTCTGGTTTTTTTACGAGACTCACAACCTAACACTCAAGTTCAACATTATTCAAGGAAACCAGCACTCGTATGCTAACTTAAAATCAGCACGCTTTGCTCAGTTTATTGCACCACGTAGGTTATTAACAATAAACAGGGGTTATAATAACTCCGTCATGAAGGATTAACCATCTATCATTTATGTCACAATCTGGACCATGATTTTATAGTTATCATACCTCTTGTATGCTACAACTACTAATTTCACAATGACCTTACAAGATTAATTCATTCACTAAGGTCCAATAATGTAATAAAAAATGACATCATACCTAGGGATATCAAATGGAAAACAACAAATTACACCATAAATTAAAATGGCAATCTAAATAAAAGGGGTAAAATGTCATAGGTTAAAAGGGGCAATATTGAATATGACAACCATCAATACTTTAGATCTCAATAGTTAAGGATAATAATTAAATAAGAAGGTTACTACATGGTGTAATAATTTAAGATTGCTTTACCCCCATAAGGTGCAACCACTAACTAGTACCAAGGAGTTCCTTCTTGATTGAAGGTATAATGTACTCACTTATTGAATGTTTGCAAATTCTTATTATATCAATACATCATTAAGCAATTTCAAAGGGTAAATAAACATCTATTGGGTTACTACGAACAAGGCAACTTGCATTTAATTCAGATAAGGAACGGTGATCTCTATACTATTAAAGCAATCTTCCAATCATATAAATGCACCGCTTTCTATATTTAAATGCAACTCGTCCAAATCGGCCCAATCAGACATAATAAAATTTATTTCCTTTTATCCTGAATCAGTTGCCCCAAGGTCGTGGTTTTTATTTTAACCATTGGGCATGTGTGAATGAATAGGATAAAGTTATCAATATATAAAATGATTAATAATAAATTTTGTTTAATATATATATATTTGAAATTATGAAATTCACAACACGTGAATTTGCATATTTTTATTGTGGAGTTTTATATTCATTAGTTTAATGGGTTACTTGCAGTTTTGTATTCGTTAGTTTGTAGCCCATTAGTAAGTCTATCTAGCCGGCCTTAAACTATACTTATGCTGGTTATCCCTCAATCGTTTAAACAAAGAAAAAATAGGAAACCCCTACAGGTATTAACACAAGGATGAAATTTTAACTATGGGTGTGCATTAAATACTCCATTAAGGATGCATTGGGAAAAAGGGGGGGAATCACTATAACTAAGGACGCAACATCATACAAATGATTTTTTGGTGTCAAGGTTCCTTCATTATGCATTTACCTCGCTGGTGCTTTAGATCCTCCTTGATTTCACATTTTAAAATGCCAGGGTAGATATAAATAATTAAGGACTCGGTTTAAATTGTATTACCTGCATGCGTGCGATGATATTCGACTTTGGTTATATTTACATAGACATGATATATATGCAAATTAAACTGTCATTTAAAAATTTCAGTTAACTGGGCAAATTAACTACCATTTACGACCTAGAAATTCTGACATATCATTTAACTATCATTTAACTATCAGTTTAACTGTGTAATTTAACTATCATTTACAACCTAGAAATTCTGACATATTATTTAACTATCAATTGAACTTCCAATTAACTGTGCAATTTAACTATCATGTACAACGCATGATTAATACTGACACTTGGAAACTATGAGGAGAAGACTAGAGAATAGCTGAGCAATTACCCTATTCAACAGTATCGCAATAAATGCTAAAAAACGATGCCCAAGATATATGATCAACCACCATTGAAAGATTTGCTCACTATGGGTGTTAAATAAACCCACAGATTTGCAAACGCTCAAATACAGATGCCAAAACACCCAAATACAGCAAGGTACGTAAAACGCTTCCAAATGGTTATTAAGCTCACTTCAAATATGTTTTCAAACGCCAACACATAAAGATACATAATCTAATAAAGATGTCAAGGTGTAGTTAAAACGCCGCAAAATGACCGTTACAAAACGACAACCTAAAGCCTAAAATGCCCCATGCCACGCCAAAGAGATATGAACGGTCAAAGATGCTCTCACTTGTAAGTTAAAAAACGCCTTAAATGATCATGGTAAACACTTAACACAGCTAAGTTAAAACTTCTATACCATGCAAGTATTAACGATACAAGATGTCACGGCGTAGTTGCAATGCCCAAATGATCAAGGTAACACCAACACGCTTTTCCAAAAATGCCCCATACCATAGTATACAAAACGCATAAAGATGCTCACGGTGTAAGAAAAAAAATGCCCAAGATGACTGTTACAAAACGCACAAAATCCCACAACAATGTAAGACGCAAGATAGTAAATATTTTCCAAGACAGTTGATATAAAGCATTAAAATGTCAATCTTATCTCACACAATATTGTTCAACCGGAATTCTCAATATAAAATGCCGTATCAATCTCAATATATATCATCATCAATAACAATAAAATTTTTCCGAATTTGCTAGAACAATCTCACAATATCATCATCAATAATGCGAATTTGTCAATATAAAATGCTTTATACTTCACCACTAAAATCATACCGTTGTTCTTTACACCACTGCTAGACGTGCCCTGCCTCGTAAGCCGCATCCCACAAATTGCGGGCCCCGCCACATCAGAAAAGCTCACCGGTATCCTCCTGTACCAAATGCTAGGTACTTTGTTTCCCCTTAGCCCCCGACCACAAGGCCACAAGAACTGTGAGAGATAGACTAGATGCCTCAGTCACTTCCACCTACCGAAGCTACCACTCCAACACACTGAGATAAACCCAACTCCTCACAAGCAACCTCACAGCCACATTCGGCAACAGAACGCTACGCTTTAACCGCTCTCCCTCTTCCTTCCTCTTTCTTTCTTTTATAGAAAATAAATGACCCACTTACTTCCTAATTATTAATTAATTAATTTTTTATGACAAACCTCTAAACATTCTCCACTGTCCAAGTGTCGTTCATCCCTATGGTTCTCCAAAACTTAATTTCTTTAATAATTAAAAGACTAAATTTCACCCCACAAATAGCTCCTTAAATTACTCCTAGGTTCCTAGATCCCCTCATGCTTTTAATCACTTTCCTAAAATAGCTTTGAATTTTAGTAACTCTCTAATTGTGGATTCCTTTTTGCTTTTTACCCTATGTCCCTCACTTTCCAATATTAAGTTTCCTTATTTCTAGTTTCCCTTATTTCCATTTTTATTGTTTTGTGTTGTTCCAACCAATCCATCCCACAATCATATCATAATATCCTAGTGGTAGGATGTTGAGATTGGTCCTATCTTTTGACCATATAAGTTGAACTCAAGATCATAAATAAAGTTAACTACTTTTTCTTTAGTACATGTTGCTAGTTGTACAAGCCAAGATTTCACATGCTTTTTTTTCTTAAGTTTGTCCGAATTCTACCACATCGTGAGTAAGAGAATCCTAGAACGTAGCTCCGTGGTCAATTAAAACTGAAATTTGAGTGTTTTTGATTTTACCTTCAATTTCCAACATGGATGACTGGTGGTTAGCTTGTCGACAATCTATGGCTGTATTTATCTGATGCAAACTTCTACCCATGTCTCCCACTATCGGTGCTTCCCTCCTCAAGTAGTCTCAGAACAATAGTTTTGTTTGTTGAATTTAAATGTGGGCAGTTCCTCCTAAGATGAGGTTATTTGCATTCCCAACACTTTAATGGTCTACGGGAGTTGTCCCCAAACTTCTTTTTTCCAAGCTGGCATCGGTTTACTCAAGCACTATGTATTCAGATGATTGGAGTTAAAAACCTTCCTTGGGAAACTTTTTGCTCCATTCCGATAAGGAGTCGGTCGGTATCCCTTCTTCCTACTGGTGCATTCCATATTTCTTTTTTATCCTTCCGTGTCTTGGGAAACTCTACCCACTATTTATATTTGTCATAGCACATTCGTGCTTTCCCAAGTACTTCACTCAAGGATTTGGGGATGTCAAACTCAATTCTCTCCTAGTTCATGGTAAACAACTTAAGAATCATTGTATTTTTTCTTTGTCCTCCTCGAAATATGGTATGAACCTTAATAGTTCCAGAAATTTATTTATAAGGTCCTCCATCATCATTTGTCCTAGTCATAACTCATAATATTTGTTCGTCTTCCTTTCATAATAGCTTTCAGAAAGGTATTGTTTCTTAAAATACTTCTTAAAGTCAGACCATTCCAACTGTTTCTCCTTTAGGCCCTTGGCCAATTTCAGGTCCTGCCACCAAATGTTGGCCTTCCCCTTCAGATTGTAGATGGCCATTATGACCTTCATGTTGCTGGAATAGTTGTATATTTGGAAGTATTTTTTGATGTCCAACAACCATGCCTCGGCTTCTTCTACTGTCCTGGATTCTCCATCAAAAGTGGCAGGTTTAATCTTTTTAAATTCTCCTTAAAGGTGGTCTGTTTGTTTTCTTTTTCTGTCTGGTATGGTTTTGTCTTCAGTTGAAGGTGTCCCTTCAGACGAACTGTCTACTTTTTCTATTTTCGCACCAGAATTCTTGGAGGCCCTTTTGCTGACCTCTTCCTTAGGGTTATCATCTTTTGGGATTTTCTTGGTTACTATGATACACAGCAGGACTTCATTTATCTTATGTTGTTCCTGCTGGGCCTTCTTCAATTGTCCACCTTGAAAACCTGTAGTTCCACAATAAGGTTCCTCATTGTTTCCAACACCTCCATGGGTGAACTTCCATCACTGTTCTTTCTCAGATCTCCAGGAGGTCCTTGCTACAGATTCCCTTCCATCCTGATTTCCGCACCTTCTTGAGATGTCGTTATTCAACACAAAACATAAATGCTTTATGTTTATAATCCACAATATTTATTAGTTTTTTTTTTGTTTTTTGTTTTCATAAATCAAAATATGTACTAAGAAATTAATGTGGCCCTTTTAAGGCCTAGTGTTGTAACTTTTTCTCTGATACCATATGTAATGTACCTAAAAACCTGTCAATTTTTTTTTGTTTTTATTTTTGTACAATTATCCTTGCATAGTTTCGAGATTCAAGCAATTAAGTCTTCTGTTATAAAGTTTGAGTCTGAAAGTTTATTAGAGACCTTACTGTCATTGACTGTATTTACTATGCAACTTAAAGATTCCTACTTGACGATATAATAAGTGTATACTCCTCACTTCCAATTTTATTTAAAGTCTTGTAAATTTTATCATTATTTTCTTATCTGTTGATGCTTGTAACACCGGCACAGACTTAACCATGCAAGCAACTTATAAACAGGTATGTTACTTCCATACCTCTAATCGGAAGGAAGATTCTCCAATGTTTCTTTCTATGCTCCTACAGTTTGTGAAAAAAGAACAAACAATCGGGTTTCGACATTTTTTTTTAATACCAGACACACACAAAACAAAACAAAGGGCCATGCTGCTTCTCCAAAAATGTGAAAAAATGGGAAGACTATGGACCCGACACTTCGGGGTTTCGAGGTTCAATATTTTGTGAGTACAGAGGCCAAACATCACACACAACAACTCCCAAAATTGCGAAAAGTTACTGGCACTTTGGGATTTCGGAGATTGTGAATTCGTGAGTTACAGAAGCCAAACAACAACACATAACAACTCCCAAAATTGCGAAAAGTGACTAGCACTTCAGGATTTTGGTGTTCAGGATTTCGCGAGTGCAAGTGCCCCAAACAAAAACATATACAAACCTCTGAAATGTGAAAAAGGAAAGGTGGGTCCCGATTTTTAGGATTTCAAGGTTCAAAACTTCACGAGTTCCAGTGTTCAACATAAATATAAACAAACTTCCAAAATGTGAAAAAGGAAAGGTGAGACCCTCATTTCAGGATTTTCGGGGTTTGGGGTTTCGTGTTTTTCATAGCCAAACATCCAACATACAACAATTCCCAAATTGCGAAAAAAAAAGGAACTAACATTTTGGGATTTCGAGGTTTGGGGTTTTAGTGTTTCAAAAACCAAACAACAACACACGACCACTCCTGAATTCTGAAAGGGTGAAAGGATGTGGGACTAACACTTTGGGATTTCGGGATTCGGGGTTTCAAGGTTTCAGATGCAAAACAACAACACACAACAACTCCCAAATTCCGAAAGGTGAAAGGGTGTCGGACCAACACTTCAGGATTTCAGGGCTTGGAAAAGCAAGGGAACTTCGCATAAATGTAATTAGTAACTTACAAATGCCGAAATTCACATTATTTTCATAATTCTAATATTTTTTCCTTGTATTAGTATTCTTACTTTCATTCTGTGAAACAGTAGGTGTAGAAGGATTCAATATCCGTTTACCTATTCGAATTCCAAAGATCTAACTTCTGATTTTTATATGCATATAATCTATAAAAGGGGTACAATAGGGTAACAATTTATGTAAAAGGTAACTCCTATTATGTTCACTTAGAGCCTCTTCTAACTAGTGCATTAAACGTCAACAGTACTAGATCTATACATCTAGGCAAATACAGGAATAAGAATATCATTCCCTCAGACTTTGGTAATTATAATTGATGTTCTGAGGGATCTGACTTTGGTTTCCTGGGGTTTTAACCACAAAGAGGACCTTCCGTATTGACGTTAATTCCCTCCTTTCCTTACTTACTTATAGAAATATAAATCACAGGTGCATCCATCTAGCATTTTACTCACAGGAGGAATAGTTTTCTAGAGTCTGGATGTTTATTACGAACTTCCTGACCACATATAGATAACTACGAAAGGTCTTCATCTTCCACAACAAATAATTGTAATTCAGCAGATAGGTGTGGATATTCCAGCAGACGTATTACAACTATATATATACAGATTTCCTTCACATATATTACTCATAATGAACAAAAAATGGGAATCGTTACAGTTCTATTTTAATCAAGTACAATGCATCAAAAAAAAAATCATTCAGACAAAGAATGGAAATTATTCCAGTTCAGATTTAATATGACATCGTTAAAAAACATTTGAATAGAAAATGAACATCGTTATAGTTTCGATCTAATTAAATATAATGCATCAGATATCAAATCATTCAAACAGAGAATGAAAACTATTCTAGTTCGGATTTAATAGATACATTACATCGGGTAAAACATAGCCATTCATAATAGAGAGGGGTAGATAAACTTATCTGAATCAAATCCACAGGACTTCAAAGGGAAAAACCACGTTCCTCCCAACCATAGAACATGGCAGCCAAAACTACTTGCCCGATTCACCCCCTAGCCTGACCATGAATCCATGAGGGAGAACTTGGAGACTCCTCAACAATATTCCAAATTTTTCAGTGGTTATGCCCTTACCTCACACTTTCTCGGTAGTGCTCATAACAAAAAGAGAGCTCACAATCCTTTCCCAGCATACTTGGTCGTGTCCTCCCTCCTCGCATATGTTATTTATCAATTTTTGCCCAGGTATTTTTCCCTCCTTTGGCGATTTTCGCAACTTTCTTAATCCCTGGCTCTCAAGGGCTACCAGTGGCAAAATATCTGATTTTCCACTTGTAATAATCAACCTAGAGGCAGTTCCAACTTATTCCCCACTCATGGAGTCATGGTCAGCTGATTTTTAACATGGTTGTTCCATTTGTCCTCCTGCATTTAATATATAAATGTTATGTTTTTATACAAGTGTCATAGTCAACTAGTTAGTTGAGTCAGATCAGATCTCTTCCCAACATTCACAATAATTAATTACAATTATTAAATTCGAAATTCAAAATTTCCATAAATGGAAAAAAAATTCCAGATTCAAATTTGCCAAAAACATAAATAAATTTCCAGCACATTTCAAAAATAAAAATATTTTATTTTTGGGGGATGTCACAAAGACATTGAGGGATGGATGCTATAAAACAACTTAAAATATACAAAATGAGTTCCATTTTCTTTTCTTTTCTCTAAGACAATATTTAAAAATTAATATTTAATTATAAATTAATTATTTGTACATAATAGAAAAGTTCAATGATTACATACATTTGAAGCACATTGTTGTTGAGATGGCTCCTCATGCAATGAAATTATGTCCATTTCTTTGACCACCTCCTTGTACACTTTTTTGGACATTCCTACTGGGATATTTTAGATATCATCTCGTTGGTCCTCTAGGATTTTCATCATTTTCCTCAAAAAATAACATGAAAATAAAGTATTTTTATATTGATATATGAAAACTAAATATGACAAAATTGATATATTAATAAATGAATACTTTGTAATATATATATATATATATATATATATATAATAATAATAAAAGTGGTTTTAGGAATATTACTTTTTGAATGATTATATTGTGTTGTTGTATGTTTTTTCTATTGCAAGTCTGACAGGTCTCATTGACCATTTCTCTGGAAATTCTTTCTATAGTTTAGATATAACCTGGTTCTTGGAATCATTGGATTGATTTCTATATTTTAAGTGGAAAGTATGCCTATACGTTCATTCCACTATATCCCTGAGATTTTTGTAAAAGTTTCCCCCCGTTTGATTAATCTCCAACACCACTCTAGATGAGGTATGGACCAATTCATCATCATTTACATCTTCTATATTAATTAATTTTGTTTTATTAGGGTGACATTATGTTCCCTCATTGTTGGTTCCTGTAGAAAATTAAACATGTGTGAATTAATATATTGTTTGAAACATGTCATCTAATATTACTAATTATATTATTAATCAAAATAAAATAAAAAAATCATATTGAATTCTATGTTTTCATTTACCTGATCCATTCTTCTGCAATTTTTCCAACAAGTTTTTACAGTCTTCTGCACTTACATCAGAAATAATCTTATCGATCTTCCTCATTTTGCGGATCTTCATGACACACACTAACCAAAACATATTATTTAAACTTACATATTGTTTAACCATATTAGTTTTGTATAGAATTTACAAAGACCCTTCATTTTTTTTTTCGAATGTGTCATCATTCTGTCGACCAGAACGTTTCTTATTTGAACTATTCTCACTCATATGTTTATGAATATACAACCTGTAGCATTCAATACATAAATTATTAAATATGTTTTATAAATAAATCACATAATTTTTAGCAAAAAAAAATCGTTGTAACCGATGCGCTTTTTAAATAGAAAGCATTGGTGTCTTTATTACATATAACACAACGGTGCGTTCAATACAAAAAATGAACTGGAGAGTTTAATTATTTAAAAAAAAAATTGTGAATTACAACAATGCAATATATATAGAAGACATCACAACGACTACAGTCGAAAACAAAAACATAGCAACCAAAATTATGTGACAACATTTTTTGTGTTGTTTAGAAGAGAAAACATGAGTTGTATTTTTTTATCCACCATAGTTTTTAATATATATATATATATATATATATATATATAATTCTTGGATTTATTGGTGCTCCTTATATATAAACACACCGATGCATTTATGTCCAAATGGCACATCGAAAAATCAGAAAACATTTAAAAAATAAATGTCAAATTGGAAATCGTTTAAAGAAAAATTAGAGGGTTGATTGCATTTGGGATCCGATGCAATAATTGGTCCCTTTGCATCACATGCCAAACACTTATATATAGAAAAACAAACCCATTAAATATAAAATTCCTAAAATAAAAATACCTAATTCTGAAGTGATAGAGGGAGTTAAAGCCTAGAGTGAAATTTTTCATTCGTGTAAGAAAAACAAACAATGATTTAAGGTAACTATAATTTTTTTTTTCTTTTTAATTTGATTAAAATCCAAATAGGAATAAAATTTGTAAAAATATTTATTATCAAAATGAATAGTAAAATTTAAAATTTTTACTATGTAGGATTTTGAGTGAATTACCATACCTTCAAATTTTGATTTTCTGAATATTTCTATTGTTCTAGAGTATTCTTCTGCTCCATAGTGCTCCCTGATATGTCTCTCTTCCAAATTTGTCTCCTGTAAAATTTGGAAAAATAATAAAAATGTTGAATAGCTTCTTAATATTTAAAAAACTTTATGAAAAGGGTTTAGAGTGAATCAACATACCCTTGAAATTCTCATGTTCTGAATAATATTGTGGTTCCAAAGTATTCTAATCCTCCATAATGTTTCTCTGTATGTCTCTCTTACCAGTATCTCCTCTAAAATTTATTGCAAAATAATGAAATAGTGAATAGAGTTTTAGTATTTAAAGGACTTAATAAAATTCGATTCCCGCTCTTTTTTTAATTATTTAAAAAAATTCAAGCTTTATTTTTATAATTTTTTCAGCACAACAGTGTGTTTATTTCAAATGCACCAGTGTGTCCATATTACATTACACACTGGTGCATCCATATTATATTACTCAACGATAACATATAATTTTTTTTATTAACAAAATCTTGAAACATAGTGTGGTTAATTTTTTGATGTATTGGTTCTTATTATTAATATGCACATTGGTGCATTGTAGTTTATAAGTGCACTATAATGATTTTGAATTTATTTGAACTTTTATTTCCACATAAATTGTATATTCATATCAAATTATATTTTAGGATGAATTCACGTGGCTTACAATACTTCGATATACATTTTACGTTTTATGTCACCTTATTCTTAAAAATGGTTTCAAAACCTAATTCAAACTCAAATTGTGGTATAGTCCTCGAAATTTATTTTGGATATATACAAAATAAATTATTGCTAATTTTGCTGAAATACAGGGAGAAATTCCAGCCCATTCCATATTTCTCAGAGTCCATCGCGGAGTTCTCCCTTTCCATCTCCAGTAAGTTTAAATTATTTTATTTATGTTTCTATTATCTGAATAAAAATGTATCCAAATTTTTAGGATCTTAATTCATAATCGAGTTTAGATGAATAAAATATTCCAATACCAGCTCAAAAATGTCGGAAGGTCTTATCAAGAGCAACAAACTGCAAGCAGTTGGTAGATGAAAATGGGCATCCACTTTACCCTACCAATCGTGACATTCCATCTTCCAACCACAATCATGGGTTGATTATGGTAATAATTGTTTGGTATAATGTAATTTGAACAAACAAAGTATTTCCTTGTGCTTACTAATATCATTGATGTACTAATGTTCAATATTTTTGAAATTAGGATTATGATGATGAGCGACCTACCTACCATCTTGCATTGCACCAAACAAAAATTTCAAACTGAGAGAAGGTTGGAATGAGAGAAAAACTGGAAGATGAAGTGTACCAAGAATGGTTGAATCAACCACCTATTCAATTCCCACTATGTCCAGATTCACCAATTATGAATGACTACAATAATAGTAGTTCTTCATAATTTGGAAATGAAGACAATAAAAAAGAGGTTGGTATGGAGGATAAATTACAGGATACAACTGCCATGGAGACAATGTTGTTATACACATTCCAAAGTGATAATACAATGGATTATGTTCATATCAATGATACCATTTTTGAAAGACTAAAATCTTTTTCCACCACCCCTTTCTTTGGACCTAGTGCCCGGTCAAAGTCTACCTAGCTTGGGACAACAATGTTACTGTACAACTTGAAAGAAAATTTTAGCATGTCAAATGCATGTTTTTCGAAAATATTGAGGTAATTGACTAGAAAGTTCTTGATATTAATTTTGAGAAATCTTGTAATACATTCAAAATTAGAAATGGTTTCTTTTATAAATGTTAAAGGACCTTGTACATTTTTATTTCCCACTAACTGCAGGTTATTGAAAGACAAGGTTCTTCCTAGTGATAATGTTTTTCCCGGTAGTTGTGAAAAGGAAAAGAAGTTGTTTAAAATGTTGGGTGTTTTGTATATATCATATCATGCATGTTCGAATGATTGTATTCTATATAGAGGAGAACATGCAGACAAAGAGATATGTCTAAAAGTTGGGCATGAAAGGTACCATAAATCAAATAAATATGGTAAATCACATGGTCCTCCTCATAATATATTGAGGCATATGCCTATAATCACAAGGATTCAAAGGCTCTTTAATTGCCAATAATTAGCTATGTTGCAGGGATGGAATGCCTCACACATAAGTGAGTCAGGATTTATATGAATCCCAACAGATTTAATAACCATGAAGCATATAGAGGATACATGGACAAGAAAATTCAACTATGATGTACAAAGTCTACGAATCAACATAGCAATGGATGGCATGAACCCATATTTCATCCAAAACACCAACTATTCTTTTTGACCTATAGTAATGATCAATAACAATACCCACCCCATGGTTTTTCATAAAGAATGAACATCTTAGGTTGTCTCTTATAGTCCCTAGTATAAGACAAGTGAATAATTTGGATGTCTACCTACAACCATTCGTAGATGAATTGAAGGAATTATGGGAAGAGATACATGTACATGATGTATCAAGAATCATTGCAACAAAGAGGCGTTTTATGTTGTATGGAATATGTTATTACACCACACATGATTATCAAATGTTAGGAGTTTTCTCTAGTAATTAACATGTTTATTGATTTGTTTATATACATAACAATATTTATTTTCATATTTAATTCATTTTGATTGATGTTCTATTCTTAAATCTTAACATGTTATGTATACAATAATTTTGTAGGTCTTATAACTAAAGACTATCATGGATGTAAATGTTGTGGACCTTCTTTGAAGGCAAGGTGGTACAACCACCTACGAAAGCCAGTGTACAACTCCTTGAGGGTATTCCTCCCAAAAGAACACCCTTATAGAAGAGAAACATCCTCTTTCAATGGTAAACCAGAGAGAACCAAAAGGAATGAAATAATGACACCAACAAAATGGCTTAGAGCATATGAGAGAAAGAGAGAGAGAAGGAGAAAGAGATTACAAATTTTTTTGATTCAAATGGGGAGCCTTTGTTCGATGATCCATAATTATTTGACACCTATGCTGAGGAATTTCCCATTGGGATGAAAATAAATCTATATTTTATGAGCTCCCATATTGGGAGAATTTTAAGATTGCCCACTTACTAGATCCCATGCATATATTTAGAAATGTTTCACCTTATTTATGAAGGAACATATCATCAAAATAAAGTGACACATTGGTTGTGAGGAGATATATTATTTCTTCAAAAAATAAAAAGAAACATGGACAAGACAAAAAACTAGAGGAGAGAATGGTCCCTCTTAGTATTTCAAAGAAGGTGATGTCCCATGGATTTTGAAGAAAGAAGATATTTCTTTGGAAACTGAAGTTATATTGGGTGTGGAGGTGCCTTTTTTATATGGGTCTTCCCTACAAAGTTACTTCACTATGTGTCAATAAAATTTGTCGGGGTTGAAATCACATGACTAGTTGAACCTTCTAAAGGTACGATGTATGTAAAAAATTGATTTTATTATTTGTAATTTTTATTTTTATGCCATGGGATAAAACATAATTAATTTTGTATGTGTTTAATTTGTAGTGTCATTATCCTTTTCTCGTTCTTGAGTGTATGAACAGTGACTTCCCCCAGGACCTAGGAAATTCCATATCTAAATTATCTGCATTTGTACATTGGATCACATCAAATGAGATTCCTATGGCTAGCATTCCACGGTGGAATCAAGAGATATATTAGATTGTTTGTATGTTTGAGAATCAACTACTGACAATTTTCATGGAATTGCAGGTTCATATTCTAATTCAGGTCTAGTAGATGAGGTTGAATTAGTTGGGGTGGTATCCTGTCATTGGATGTTCTTCTTAGAGAGGTACATGAAAAAATTGAAAGGATTTGTTCGTTAAAGGGAAAAACCTATGTAGTATATGACAGAGGGGTACATATCATATGAGTATTTTTATTATTCTAGTGAGTACATAAAGTAGATCAAAAACACACCAGCTGCAGTGATTTGGGATGACGAAAGGGATGAAGACAAAAGAGAAGGGGAGCTTCTCCAAACAAATGGAAAAAGGCACTTGATAAAGAGTAAGTGACTTATCGTTTGTCAAATTTCTACACAATATCTATTCACACTAAACTTCACAATGTATATTTTCATGATATCATATGTACTATATGTTGGTTTGATTTTATGAATACATCAACGAATTTAGGAACTGATTCCATCAATAAATTCATTATTTAAAATTCATAGGCAACACAGTCGTGGGTCACATTGTACGAACAAAAGAGGAGGAAATGTGAAAGTGACAAGAAATAATTCATACAGTTGAATGGTAGAATCATGCCTTATCTTAATCATTTAAAAGAAAATATGCCAAGGATATTCCGCAACAGTTGGGTTGATGACCAAGTCAGAGAGTAATATGGTGCATCTGATCGTTACCCATGTATACTAGTGTATCTTTGTGTATATATATATTCCTTTGTAATATCAACTTTCTTGTCGATTTTTCCCTTGTCTAGAAAATGTCAACGGAGTCTTCAGTTTACTCGGGATTCAAAGACGATGTCAGTTATCATACACAAAAATTGGCTTCCACTGCTTGGTTCGTTTACTCACCCGAGGGTCAACTAGTGTCTTCAAGTGGCGTTTGTCTAGGGCCATCAACAAATAATGTGGATGAATATAGCGTCTTTATATAGCTTTTACAAAATGCCATTTCAAATGGTGTTCTATCTTTAGAAGTTTTCCTGGACTTCCAATTAGTAGTATGTCATTTGAATGGTAGTTATTGTGTGTGAGAACCTACTCTACTATGATGATTCCTATGAGTATGACTTTTGGAATGACACTTTGATTTTATTACTTATAATAACATACCTATAAGTTATAATTATGTATCTAATGCATATGATAATTATGTTTTAGATTTTCATTTCTCTCATAACTAAAGTAAAGAAAACACATCCATAAATGTACACATTGTAATATATATGTAAACTCGAAGATCAATTTTTTTATATTTCATCTCTGCAAAAATACGGTGTCATAGTACAAAATGGGTCTTACATGCTCCAAAGACATATATGGTTGGTCGATACAATAACCACATAATCTACGTCTTTGGTGCCAGATGTGTATCATGATAGAATACTATGGTATTTGTGAGACGATGAAAGAGTCTCACCCACACACATGGAACACCCACCACCTGCCATTGCATAGCCTCTGGTAGAACCTCTACCTAAACCATAGGAATCCTGTGCGTCAAACGAGACAGGCTCCCATGCACATTTTGAAGCACTCTATATTCATCTCCTCTGGTTGCCTCATCTCCCCAGTTCCTCCGACGATGTCATGGGAATCCTTTTGTTCGTCGTGGACCCACATTTGTGCAACAAAGTAATTGTCAATACTAGACACCATCCAAAAATATTTGTGTTTTTTATTCTCTTTTAAAAACAAAAAAAATATGAAATATATAAATATATGTTTACCTATATCACCATAGGAGGATCCTGCTGGAAACGGCATGTTTGGATCTCCTCTATAGTCAATCCCTGCATAAGGGTATTCATCCAGGGATATTACCTATCAACGCCAACAAAAGAAGAATTCATCATTGTAGAGGGTTGGCACCCAACCACATCCCAACCACCTCATCACCTTGGTCCACCATTCCATGGATAGATCACGTGTTCTATGTGGAACGATATCGACTATAGGGCTCAATCTTGGAACCTTCTCAAATAAGAAACTACACAAGATAGGTGTGAACCAAAAGTTCCTCTTCCTACCTTGCTTGCATTCTATCAGTTGGCTCTTAATGTTAGCCAGTAGTGAGGTAAACCAATCAAACACTATGGGTCATAAGCACTCCACTAAATAGAACATAAGTTGAATTGATTCCTGGTGTAACAAGCTCGACCCTGTGATTCTTGTAAGCAAAAGAACAACGATATTGAAACCCAGTTTCTCGATCACCCTGATGGGGAGTTGGATCCCTAATTTTTATTTGTCTGCAACAAAATGGGTGGAAATGTAATATTATATATTCATACCATCCTCAGCTCCACGGGCTTTGACGTTCACCACCTCACCCCGATGAGACAATCATGTACAAAAATATATGTTCTCGACTTGAATTCTTAATTATTTTCCATCAAGATTGAAGGCCTCTGTATCTGGATCCGAAAATATCATCAGGATTTAGAGCAACCTCACTTGAGTCCTCACTCCTTTAAGAGCTCAAAAATTGTAAAGGCCACATATGTTTAGGGCTAATTGGGCCACTGGATCTCTTTCCACCACACATAAACTTCCTCATGCTCTCTTTATCTCTATTCAAGTAGCATCACGCAATAAGAAAACCTTTTTTTGAGTCAAACTCTTAAAAAAACTAGTTTGTGGACTTGTACGTAGGTTGTTGTGTTAACATTTGCATGTAGGGATGCATATACTCGAGTTGGCTTTTCCCTACCTGCATACATGCATCCATATACAGGACCGGATGAACTACAACCCACGTACACCCTAATTCCTAAGTTATGCCTTAAAAAATTCAAAAAATTGGGACTAATTTGAAACTGTAAACCACTAGAAATGAAGAGGAGGGAAAGAGTACTTACTTGGTCCAGACAGTTGTCCATTCTGTCACGCATAGCCAGGGATGATTTTAAGGATGGAAATTTATTTTAAAATATAGAAACCTTGAAAAATCTTACTAATCCTTTATTTTCCAACTATAAAATGTTCGGCTACATTTTTGTTAAAATATTCAAAATTCTAATTATTTTATAGTTTGTATGAAATTTTGGCGATTTTTAAGGTAAAATAATTTTATCCTAGAGAATTTGGGCGAATCATTTTTAGAATAGAGAATCATTTTTTGGGTAAAACCTTGGAAAAACAACCCATGAGGAAAATTTAGCCCCTAAATTCATCCCTTCTCATAGCTCCTACAATAAACAATTCAATATCATGGGGAAATTGGTTCAAAATGAACTATTTGGGTAAAAATGTGAAATGGTATGGTAAAATTTGTTATTTTTTACTATTAGTAGAAAATATTTACCCAATTTACATATTGTTTGCTGATATTTTGGCCCAGTGGACTAATAGTGGACTGGATGGATTTGGTTTTGGTGGTTTTGTCTAGGAATTTTTGTGGTTTCTAGTATCATTTCACCCATTTATGACTTTGGCTGGTATTTTCTTTGACCAACATATATGATAGGCCATCACTCCATCTTGCATTTTTGAATTATCATGTGATTGTGATCTATATTAATTAGGTATGAACCCATTTATTAGCAACAAAAAACCTCCTTAATGCTACTAGTAGTGTCATTATTGAATGGTAGAGGGTCTTTTTCGTGCACTGCTTGCATCTGATACATGCAAAAGACGCACAGGGTCATTGATTTCTGAACATCCTCTTCATCTAAGTTCCTGCAAATCATCAATATATTTATTCGTACCTCATTCTCACTGATGAGAGATGCCTTATGTAACATCCCCAAAAATAAATTATTTGTAAGTCTAAAAATAGTTAGGAATTTATTTCTATTTTTGATAAATTTGAAATTGGAAAATTATTGCCATTTATGGAAATTCCAAATTTCAAATTTAGTTAATTGTAAATTATGATTATGACTATTGAGAAAAGGTTTGATTGTCCCAACCAACTCTTTCACTATGACACTTGTAATAAACAGATATTTTTATATTTATTACTGATGGACAAATGGAATAGCCAGGTTGAAATCAATTGACCATGAATCCATGAGAGAGGAACATGTTGGAACTACCTCAGGGATGAATGTTACAAGTGGATAATCAATAATTTGGCCAGTTATAGCCACTGAAAAATCAGGGATTTGGAAAGCTGTGAAAATTCCCTAAGGGAAAGTACCTAGGCACAAATGCTTCTGGATATATAGCATATGAGAGGGGGCAGGACGCTACATAGTATGATGGGGAAAATAAGATCACTTGTTGTTATGAGCATTGTTCTATGAGTGTGAGGCAAGGATAATTTTATGAAAACTGAAGAAGGAATATAGCTGAGGAGGAGTTCTGGAGTTCTCCCTCGTGGATTCATGGTGAGGCGAGGGGGTGAATGGAGAAAGTAGATTGGTTGTTCCATTCTAAGCTTGGGAGAAACTTGGTTGTTCCATTTCGTGTTCAGTAACTTGATCAGATATGTCCATCTAATCTTTCTCTGATCAAATGTTGTTTTGATTTAATGGATGATAGAATACATATAATTTAATTATGGATGAATTATTTCCGTTGATTAAATTACTGATGGAATGGAATAAATTGTAGGATAAACCCTTACAATTTAATAATATTCATTGAGTAAACTTGTTGTCTATGTTAGTTGTGAATGGAACTAAATTATGTAAATATATATGTATACCTATATTACTGTAAGTAAATACGCAAAGCCATCGTACTTAGTTAAGATTTTCCAACCATGTACATGTCAAAATGAGACTTAGAATGAAATTCTATATATGATAGGAATCACTATATATATATATATATATATAGTAAATGTACAAAAAGTTTCATATCTACATAAACATCTAACGACTCACCCCATAATATTTTCAATGCTAGATACATGAGAAAAATTGAGTACATATTCCCTCTTTATGATTATGCCAATAGCACAATATTATATAGTTTGGTTATTCACAAACAAAATTCTTTATTTTGATATAAAATAATGCAGGAGAGAAATTTCAGTGAATTAAAGGATAGAGGACATGAAAATATGGAAATATACAAATTATATATGCCTATACATAATTCTATGGTTTTGAAAATGCTCATCTATATGAATAACTAAAGAATTGTTTGAATTGTTTTATAAAGATCAAAGTAGACCCGGAAGTGGGTATAGAATAGAATCTCATTACATGAATACATATTGTTATCCAATACAAAGTCCTGAGTATAACATATCTAATATACAAAAACAAATGATTTACTGTTACACAACTTGAAATTTGAGTTTCCATCTAAATCGGCTATACATTCAGGAGAAAATAATACAATCTTGTTTGATTACATTAACACATAAGCAAAGGTTTGAAATGGTAAATACATAAAGCATGTCACAGTAAGGGGTTGTCCCTTATGTCTTTCTTAAAAATTGAATATACAAATAACCAGCTATTATAGGAGCCTGGTACAATTTTCCATGATAATTGTATGCTAGCACAAAATCGTTTCATTCGAGAGAACCTGGGATAAACATTCTTGAGAGCACTGAAAAAAGGAACCCGATTACCTTTTGCACAAAATGATATCATAGAATCCGAAGAGTTTGAATGCGCCCAAATCCTGTAAGGAGACCAAGGAAAATATAATTCCGTATTTGGTTAGAAGCAAACAAAATTTCAAATACTGAACATAGACTAAATTATCAGAGTAAAATGTTTACAAAAAGACAACAAACATGAAATTTCAAACTACACTTAGCTTGCGGATCTAGGAGAAAATGTCATCTTTCCTCCTTTCATCCATGAGAAATTCATCCTCACATCTGAAGGGGTGGAGTGGGCCAAGGATCACCTGATGGATATCCTCACAGTTAAACAGGGCCCCATCATTAGATTATAGAAATCAAAATTGAATCAATTTTTTTCAGAAAGAAAGTAAATAATTTACATCCTAAAGAAAGAATAAATAGTAAAGAATGTACATTATAAAATGTAACCTACAAGGTTTACCAATTGGCCACAGGATAAGGTTACGATTATTATCAAAAATATCTTGGAAATAAATACAAGGCAATCACGGGCAGAGTTCTGGAAAAAACTAGGGTTTCTTTCCTTGATGGGATTTAAATAAAACAAAAGGAATAAGACATCCAAATCTGTAGAACAACAGGCGATTGTAATTCTTCGATCATGTCCCAGAGCTCCAAAATCAAGATACATGATGGAAGACATTAAATTGTTTTCATACTTGTATTAATGCATTGTAGAATAAGCAGAGTAACTTTTGTTAAAAACCTTACTTACAGTTCTGGATAAAATGATTCATTAAACAGATCAGGAGTAAGGTGTTCACGAAATTAACTACGGAAAATTGTCTCGTGATTCTTAAACCCTCTTATAGTGTAATTGTTTGGGATAGGATGAGAAAATTACAGGCCGGGTGTTATGAGCATATACTCAGGCAAGAATATACTCTATGCTTATAGTGGGTAGGGTTACAAAAACAAAATGTGTCATGCCAACTCTAAACGAATCATAACCTTGGCAAGCACTAAGTTCTGCATCCATAGAGAATTAATAGATCGAAAAATTCAGGAGACTTCATTAAACAAAATTCATAAATACACGATGTCTTCGTAACCATAATTAAAAACTCAAGGGCACGAAAATCATAAGGAAAACACCCTTGCACACAGTTGAAAAACCCAGTTATTAACTAGGGTAGAAAACCCAAGGAAAACCCACGAATGTATACAGTCAAAGGCCACAAACAGATAAGGAGTTATGTCGAAGAAACAAGATATCCGAAAGGATCAAAAAAGGACTATCCTCTTTATTGGCCACAAAGACACTAAGAACTCAGAGAAAGAAATGAAGACATACAGTAATCCGTTCTTATGCTTATGACTAAACTGGAGAAGTGAACATCATGGACCCTTTGATATTTTCAGCCCAAAAATGTCTACGGGTTTGGCACAAAGGAAACGACTATCGCAGAGCACAAGGGTTCCTAAAATAATAGTGATAAAGAGGGTAAGGATGAAACCAAAGTAAAACCCTAAACCGTACTGGGTGAAATTCCATTGCCAAAACTCTATACCCAACCACGGGAGACAAGCCAGTTGTGTTATTAAGATTTTTCGACAGGAATGATGTACACAGTAATTTTGGTAACATGGAGACTTGGAACAAAAGTAAACAAAGGTCCTTACCTCTCTTACGGGGTGTACGGTGGGTGTGGTCTGCCAAAATGTCCACCAAAGTGAGCCAACATCACAGACGCTAGACATGCTAGAGAGAAGAGAAGTAACAGGGTTAACCTTGAATGTATTTTKCAGAATACAYAGAGCCAATGTGAAGAATGAAACAATAGTCTTAGRAAAACCCTCTACCGATTAAGTTCAATGGTGTTAATGACAAGTTGTACCTAAGCCATGTTATTAGGGAAAGGTCGCAACATTACAATGAACATAGTAAGAAAGCATCGATCCCAAGGAGGTGTGTTATAGAACATCATAAATGTCATTGGCATGGTTCATTTACACCACGACGGTCACATCTATGAGAACCTCATATCAAACTTATGGCAGTCGTAACGACAGTTAGTTCTGGTCCATAATTTAGTTTATTTTTCTTCCGTTTTAGTTATATTTCTATTCTTTACACTGAATCTGTTAACCCTCATGCCAAGGTTAGTTCTAATGAATGACAATCAACCAGGAACGAGTAACATGTACCGACCGTTTAGTTACAATTGTTCTAATTCTTAACACTATCACATGTTGAATGTCGTGTTAGTATTAACTCTTTAAATAAATACCTCCCCATATGATTGAGGCATTAATTCAATACATTCAGACTAGGGTCGTAATATACATTGATGTTTTTCTATAGTATGTCTATAAATTGCGCGACTAGAATGCATATTCTATGGTGAGTATCTATATACCTAAATATGTATTTTTTTAAGTAATTAAGTTACCTTTCTACCTCCCTTCAGATTAGGATTGAAATAGAGTCTTTCATATACTTATGTTCAAGGATATGGTAAGTGAAATAGTGGAAAGAATAAGAAGTAGTAAATGACCTTATAGTATAGTTAAGAAATTTCTGAGAGGTATGGGAGACGTTAACTAATTCTAATGGCCCTAATTAATTTTTTTTTTCTTGGGTAAATTTGGTGTACATTACATATGGTATCAGAGAAAAGGTTAAAGAACTTGGACCTTAAACAGGGCCAAAAATAATTGCTTGGTACATAATTGTTGTCTTATGAAAAACTAACAAAAACAATTACCGTTACAAACATAAAAACTTTATTTTTGTTGTGATCATGGCAACACAGAATGAAGAGGAGATCAGAGTAGAGGAGAATCCTAATAAAATACCTCTTGAAGAATAGAGGAAGAATAGTGATGTAATTTCACCTACCGAGGTTCTAGAAACTATGAGAAATCTCATGTGGAACTACAAGTTTTCAAGGCAAACAATGAGAAATTGAAAAAAGCACAACAAGAACAGCAGGAAATAAATGAACTATTCTTATGAAGCATAGTAACAAAGAAGATCCCAAAGACAATAACGAAGAAGAATAGGCCAGTAAAAGGGCCTTCCAAAATTCTAGTCCTGAAGGAGAAAAAGGGGACAACTCTTCTAAAGGTACACCATCAGTAGAAGAAAAAACAAACATAGGAAGAAAAAGGAAACATGTGGATCACCTAGAGGGAGAGTTTAAGAAAATCAAACGGTCCACCTTTCACGGGGAAGCCAGGACAGGGGAAGAGGCTAAAGAATAGTTGTTTGACATAAAAAAGTATTTCCAAATCTACAACTATCCCAACAATATGAAGGTAAAAATATCCATCTATAACCTCAAAGGAAAGGCAAGCATATGGTGGGAGGATCAGAATTTGACCAAGGTCCTAAAGGAAAAATAGACGGAGTGGTCGGATTTTAAGAAATACTTTAAGAAACAACATTTATCTGAAAGTTACTATGAAAGAAAAACCAAAGAGTTTTATGAGCTACGACTCAGTCAAGTGGCTATGGATGACTCGATAAACAAATTCCTAGAATTATTAAGGTTTGTGCCTTATATCCGAGAGGACAAAGTAAAAATCTAGCAGTTCCTAAGAAGTTTATCACATTCCTATAAGGACAAAATCGAATTCGATAACCCCAAGTCCTTAAGTGAAGTGTTCAGGAAGGCCTGAATGTGTTACAACCAATACAAACAACGGTCAATATTTCCCAAGGCTTGGAAAGACAAAAAACAAGACTGAATGAATCAGTGGAAGAAGGGATATCAACCAACCTCTTTCCAGAACACAACAAAGAGTTTTCCAAGGAAATATTTTCATGCCAATAACCAGCACACACAAGGAGGTGGTAAACCAATCAATGTGGGAACAAAGAAGTTTGGGGACAACCCCAGAGAACAATTAAAATGTTGGGAATTTGGAGAACCTCACTAAAGGACGAACTGTCCACATTTGACTTCATCAATGAGGACTACAGTTCACAACCTATAGGAATATTGTACAGTGGGATATGTGGGTAGGAGTTTACATTGGATCAATGCAACCGTGCATAAACGACAAGCTAATCACCAATCTACTGTAGTGGAAGTTGAAGGTAAAGTTAAAAATACTCTTGTTTCTATTTTAATTGATTCAGGAGATACATTGAGTTATATCGATCCTGGTGTAGTGGATTCAAATAAACTTAAAGAAAACAAGACATGCAAAATCTTCGCTAGTACAACTAGAAATAGGAACAAAAATAAAATTACCTTATTTTATTTCCAACTGTGAGTTCAGTTTAGGTGGTCAAACCACAAAGATAAATGAGAACATTCTACCGTTAGGGTCTTATGACATAATTGTCGAAATGGACTCGTTAGAAAGGAATAACGAAGTTTTAGACTGTTATGAAAAATCACTCAAGTATAAAGACGAAAATGACACTGTTAGGACAGTTCAAGGATTACGAAAACCAATCTCAGTTAGGCAGATTTTAGCAATGCAATTTAAGAATCGCATGAGAAAAAGTTTCAGATTTATGCTATCCAAGTGAAAAATCTATTGGAAAAAGAAAATAAACTAAGCTTAGAGGATTTTGTCATCTTGCATGATTTTAGAGATGTGTTTGTTTATGAGATACTTGAATTTCCCCCAAGTAGAGAGATAGATTTTTGTATCCATCTGCTGCCTAGTTCAGCTCCTATATCTAAGGCACCCTACCGAATGAGTTTACCCAAGTTAACAAAATTAAATATTCAACTACAAGATTTGTTGGATAAGAAATACATCTGGACAAGTATATCACCATGGGGAGCACCAGTCCTTTTTTTTTAAAAGAAAGCCAAAACTCTAATATTGTGCATTGATTACAGAGAATTAAACAAAATGACGGTCAAGAACAAAACCCCTTACATAGGATCAATGATCTGTTTGATCAAGTAGGTGGGGAAAATCCTTTTTATAATTTTTATTTAAGATCTGGTTACCACCATGTTAGAATAAAAGATGAAGACATAAGTAAAACAACATTCAGAACGAGATATGGCCATTACGAATTTGTTGTTATACTGTTTGGTCTCACTAATGCGTCAACAACTTTTATGTGTTTAATGAACAACATTTTCATTCAATACTTGGATAAGTTTGTTTTGGTATTTATTAACGATATCCTAGTGTATTCTAAAAAAGAAGAAGAACATGAAGAACACCTAAGGATAGTTTTGCAGACCTTAAGAAAACACGAACTGTATGATAAATTCGACAAGTGTGACTTTTATCAAAAGAAAATACAGTACCTAGGACATGCAATATCTAAAGAGGTTATTGCAGTCAATCCAGAGAAAATAAGAGCCATTATGGAATGGTCGATCCATAAGGATGTAGTACACATCCGGTCATTCATGGGAATCACCGGATATTACTGAATATTTATAAAGGGATTCTCCAAGATTTCATACCCTATCATATCGTTAGAAAAAAAAGAAACCAAGTTTAACTAGTCACAGAAATGTCACGATAGTTTTAATAAGTTAAACGAATTCTTAACAACCATGCCCATTTTAAAGGTAGAAAATCTGGACAAAGACTTCACAGTCTATGTGGATGCGAGTAAAGAAGGTCTAGGTGGTGTCCTAACTCAAGAACGGCACGTTATTTGTTATGTGTCCCAAAAATTAAAGGAGCATGAACGAAATTACATCACTCATGACTTAGATTTAGGAGTTGTAATACATGCTTTAAAGATGTGGTGACACTATATAATGGGAATTTTTTTTATGTTATTGTCTAATAACAGTGGTGTGAATTTTAGTTTTAGTCAACCAGAACTTAACGCAAGGCAAGCAAGATGGCTAGCCTTCTTGAGCGAATTCGAATTTGAAGTAAGACACATCAAGGGTAAGGAAAACAAGGTGTCTAATGCCTTAAGTAGAAGAACTCATGGGTTGTTTGAAATTAACATTAGTAGGGATGAAAGTGATCTTGGGAAGAGGATAAAGGCTGTAAGTAATACTGATGAAAATTACACTAAAACAACGAAAGATTTACGAAATAATGCAGAAAATTTAGACATAACAGATCTGAGTTTAGCTGGAAATGGCCTACTAAGATTTAAAAATAGATTATGCATACCACATTTTGTTGAATGAAAGTTAACAGTTTTAGACAAAGTACACAAGAAACCATATTCTGGTCATCGGGGATACTAGAAAACGGTGACAACACTAAGGAAGTTATTCTATTGGCCTAATATGAAGGGAAAAACAAAAAAATACTTA
>SNQJ01S0081416.1:9956-35445 GCA_010110895.2 Picea sitchensis
CCCCCCCCACACTAATTCAACTAATTTCTGTGCAGGAACAATTCTCAAAGGAGAAAGTTCAAAGAAACAATTGAAACAACAACCAAAGGCACCAAATCTGAAGCTACTGTTCACAATGAAAACATAGTACAACAAGTAAGAAGAGAAGCACTGGCGAACCAATCAAAAGGAAGGGATGGAAAAGAGACAGAGGTGGTGGAACTGGACTATGTCTATGAAGTAGTTATCAATATTTCTAATGGATATCATCTATGCATCTGGTAGTGTATCCTCCATACTGGTAGGTTCTTCACCATGCTCCAAACTCGACAGGTGGTCTGGGCCCTTATTCATTTTTCCTAGCTTAACTATGATCTCAAAATCATATTCTTGAAACATGAGAAGCCATATGCATATTCTCCCCCCAAACACTGGCTTGTTGACTAGGTATTTTAGCTTGGAGTGATCAATAAACATTTTAAAGTGTCCTCCCAAAAAGTAGTGATGGAATTTCTGCAATGCATACACCATGGATAGTCCCTCTCTCTTTGTAGTAGTGTAATTGATTTCAGCTGTGGAGAGCTTTCTACTAGAAAATTCTAATGGATGATCAATGTCCCCTTCTCCAGGTTTTGCCAGTACTTCTCCTAATGCAATAGAAGATGCATCAACATGCACATGAAATTCCTTACTCCAATTGGGAAAGACTAGAATAGGCACAGTGACCATCTTTTGTTTTAGTGTGTCAAAGCTCTGGTGGCATTTGTCTGTCCAACCAAACTGACAGTCTTTCTTTAATAACTTCTCCATTGGTGCAGTAATCTGATCTTATCCTTTGATAAATTTCCTGTAATAGTCAGTATGTCCTAGCACAGGGCATAGTTGTTTGACTGATGTAGGTGGTGGTAAATCAAATATAATTGCAATTTTGGATGGATCCACCAACAATCCTTGCTTGCATACAATATGACCTAATAATACTCCAAATGGTGAGAAGAAGATGAACTTCTTCAAATTCAAAGCAATTTGACACTTCCTGCATTTATCTAGCATTAGCTTTAGACATTCAATATGATTTTTCAACAAACTAAAAAAAGTCCAGTCATCAAAGTATGCTTCTAAAAACTTATACAAAAATTCTTTGAATGCTTTAACCACCACCCTAGAAAAGATGGTTGGGGTATTCTTCAGTCCAAATGGCATTACTATATATTGGTAGGATCCCCACTCTGTGGAAAACATAGTCTTATGACGGTCCTCCTTGGCTATGCGGATCTGATGGTATCCTGAAAACCCATCTGTAAAAGAATACACTTCTTGGCCTCCCACGTTATCCATCACTTCGTCTGTGAAAGGTGTAGGGAAAGGATCTTGTAGAAAAGCATCATTTAACTTCCTAAGATCTATGCAAATCCTGATCTCACCTGTCTTCTTATCTTGCATGACCATGGGGCTGATCCATTTCGACTCTTCGACACATTCAATAATCCCTGCTTCCAACATTCTGTCGAGCTCAATATTCACTTTTTCCTTATATTTCAAGTTAAATCTGTAGGGTCTTTGCTTGACTGGATTCGCGTCTAGTTTCAAAGGTATTCTCATTTCTCCCATAGGTCCTTTGATTCCCTTCATATCAGCGAACTTGGTTGGGAACAAGTCCTGATACTCATGCAATAATTATGTGATTTTGTCAATGGTAGTAGTGTCCCAGTAATCTTCGACATTGGAAAGATTTGGTGTTTCCTCTGTCCCAATATTGACTTTCTTTATCTTTATCGATTTTCCAATGAATGGTAGTTCAAGTCCTAGTCCTTACACATCTCTTTGACCTTCTGTTTCTGCGATATTCACCTTCCTCAGGTCATCGTCTTCGTCGGCATTAATGTTGTAGCAAGTCTGCAGTTTCTGGAGGGGCGTAGTCCATTCATCCTCTTCTTGATTCAAAGGGAGGCCAGATGCCTCCTTAAATAATTTTTGTCTCACCATATGTAGTGCTTGATCTACAGAAGGAAGTTCGCTGTCAAACAAAAAAGTGGTTATAGAATTCTGGGTCATACCTTCCCATTCTGAAGTGACAAGGTGCAACTCTGCTTGAAGGTACCAGTTAATAGGGGTGGTATCCAGTGTATTCACGAATCTGTGTATCCATTTTTCTCTAGGAATGTCTCTCTAGGCCTCTTCGCAGCTTCGTACATGGTCCTTTGGGCAACTTCGACCTGTGTACCATGCTTCACAACTTCCTTCTTTTGCTGAAAATCATGCTGTCATCAAAGTTCGGCATTGTGTCCAGTCTGTAATATTTCTTTTATGTGTCCCCCACCATCTCGTTGGGGTGTCTTTCATGGCCTCATCCATTGCCAACAACCTCTGTTGTGTTGGTACACTTGTCTCAAATTATGATAAGAAGTTCTCTAAGGGGTTTAGCCCATCAAATGTGGGTAGATTACTCACTATTGTGCCAATGCAACAAACTTCTCTGGTTAACCTAGCACATCTTCTTGTAGATACTTTGTACATCTAGTTCTTCCATTTCTCCAGCGCTTCTTCTGAGTCAGATGAACATGTGTTGTCACTTCACCAGCTTAGATTTCTGTCAGCTGTAGGGTTGATATAATCATGTTGTATGGCTGTTAATTTGTAGATGTTTTCCAGTTCAAATGTGTGGTCTTCTTCTGTGATAGGTTCTATGTATTGTGGACCTTCATCTGGATCTAAAGGTGAAACGACCCTAAGGCCAAATTTCTCAAATGTCATGCATCTTTTCTTTAAATCAACAACAATGGAATTGTCGAAGGCCCAATCAATTCCTAACAATGTAGAGTAAGGGAAGATATCATCAACAATTTCAATTACCTCAAAATCTGTAAAGGTTCTTACTCCATCGATATCCACTGAGACATGCTCTAATCGTCCAAATGGGCTGACAACTTGATGATTAGCCATGCGAAACCTGATAGGGGAATATATCATCTTAGGTTTTCCCATCAGTGCCCAAGTCTGCTTTGTCATGCCATTGACTTCTGACCCTAAGTTGAGCACCACATAGTCAATCTCATACTCTCCTATCTGAGCATTCAAGTGTAATTCTTTATTTGTCCTTCTCCTTTTTCCAATTTGGTGCACTACTCTATTTAGTAAGGGGTCTATTTTTCCTAGTTCATACTACTTGATTAAATCTTGTAATTCTTGGAAAACGCCTTTATATTGAATCAACTTAACACAAGTTTCCAAGAATTCCATGAGTTTGCTTACCTCTTTCCCTTCTGTTGGTGATGTAGACAGATCAAACACCTGAGGCATGCCATATTATTTGATTTCTGGTTGTCTCTTTGATGAAGATCCTTGATTTCCTTTGAACTCCTTTCTTGCCTCCTCGAATATATTTCTTTCTTTCTTAGCATCAAACATTGGGGTCTTTTCTGTAGCTTTCCTGACTCCGTGGTTGTTTTTAGTCTTTCCTTGGGTTGGTTTATATTCCCCTGTAGTAGCACCTCCTCGAGTAATAACAACGAATCTAGGGTCTGCTCCACGAGGTTAAGCATATATCAGTTGCACTTGTGGGTTCTATTGGGGTCCTCATCTTTCCTGAAGTTTAGAAAACATCACATGACATTCTTCTATGACATTCTCGAAGGAATTATAGTAACTACAGGTTGTGCAGGGATTCTGACAATCCCTTGCTAAATTTCATGGCTACAGGAAGTTGTAACAGATTATTTGTCCTCAGCCTCAGCCCATACCTCCTCCTCCTCCTCCTCCTCAGTAGCCACCATGAGGAGTGAAATTTCCTCTCCCCAAAGAGTTGTACTGCAGAGTGTTTCCTTCTTGTTGTACTTTGCCTTGAATCTTGTATATGTCTTTTGACCTTTCATGCATGAGATCATAAGCTCTACAATCTCGATCATCATGCCCCACTGATTTACAGAATGTACAATACAAGTTTTTGGGTGTCTGGACATACTTTTGCATGTAGTAGAACTCACCTGGGTGATGCCTATTTCTGCATACATCGTACCAGGGTAGGTTAACTTGCTTTAAGGGGCTCGATGCCTCTGATGCCAAGTAATCATGAAATAAGGGACAGTGTTCCTTATCATGGCCTTCAGATCTGCATCTTACACACCAGATATCTTCCCTTTTGTCTTTTCCCTTATCTTTCTTCATATCCTCGACCTGTAAAGACAAACTAGTTAGTTGGCTCATGATCTGGCTAATGCGTGAGCTAGATTCTCCCATTGGTGTTGATTCAAGCTTCATGGCGATCTCCAAAACTTTCGCCTGAGATGCAATATTCTACTGCATCAAAGGGATTCTTATGTGTGGCAACAATGCATCGATGAACCACTCTTTGTTCTGTTCATCGGGGATCTGGAAAGTTAATTGGCTTGTCAGGGTCTTGAATCTCTGGTCGAACTCCCAAATAGGTTCTGCTACCTTTTGTTTAATCTCTTTTATTTTCGTAATACATTGTGACTCCAACTTAGGTTTCTTAAACTCTGCAATCAACGCATTCTTGATCTCATTCAGGGGCTTAGGATGTGCCAGTCCTTAGACAAGTTTCATGTACCAGCTCAGTGCACGGTCCCTTAGCGTAGTGCTGAACTAGGTTCTCTTGATGGCTTCATCGGTGATACTTTTAAAATTCCATACAGCCTCACACAGAAACCAATGTTGATCTGGATCTTTAGATCCATCTCCTCTAAAGATAGGGAGTCTCATTTCATCTTCCATAAAGCTAACTAGGGTTGTTATCTGAGTAGATGATGAGCTACTAGTAACAGTACTCTAAAGACTCTAGTGGTTATGACTATTCTGACTGCTAGGTATTGTTGAGACAACAGGAGGATTAACGTTACTTACTTCAGTAGTTCGCACAGTTCCTGAGGTTTCTGGCTCGCTTTGGCGTAGTTCTTCATCTTCCCCTTATTCTATTCTGGTGGGCTTTGTAGGCTCTTCATCAGTTATATCTACCTCTTCTCCACTATAGAAACCTTATTCTTTGAAGTTTTTCTTAAACAAGTTCTCAAGGCAAACTCCTCAGAATACTTTCCCACTACGCGTATGTCCTGCTTCTGTGTCGCTTCCGCTATCTGATATCTTGAACATTATCCTTTTTAGGTCTGATCAATCTACTATATATTCAAGATGTGGTTTTCATGCAGGATCATCTTGATTCTTAGCTTCAGGAAGTGCACAAATTTTCCTCTGGGTCCTTTGAAAAATTACCTCTCGACTTGGCTATATGATTTTGTTTTGTCAACAACAAACTCGGTGATATACCCTCTGATGGTACTATCAAACCAGTGATCTACTACTCTGGATACAATGTTGTCGACTCTCTTGACCTTCTGGATCAATGTTGTTGTCCAAACCACAAGAAGTCTAGATATGATTTCAAACTGTGTCTCAGCTAACCTAGCCAACCACTCGTGTAGCTCCTGATGGATTCCTCCAAAGAAGATCTCGTGAATGTCGGTGAAGATCTATCTTTGTAGCCAATCTTCAGTCTTATTTTAGGGTTCTTGTTCTGGGATTCAACGAAGTCCTTCTCCTGATCCTCTATCCACTTCTGAATCTCCGTCTTCGACGGGAACCACCTTGACATTCCCTTAAAAAGATTCTGGTCCCAACAACAGAACCATTTGTTGGCACAAGGGCAGACCCAGGGTTCAGCTCCAAGAGTGCACCAAGAAGCCCTAGCTACTAGCCCTTTAGGCATCACCTACGAAGTAGATGCAGTCTCACCCAAAAAAACTATGAGGGGGTTGTAAGACAGATATGTCTACAACTAGTGGAATATCAAGTGGTTCTTATTACAACAACAACATAACATGCATCTATCATTCAACTAGCTAGATCTATCCTTCGCAGTTATAGATCTGATCTAATACAATAATGCAGATAACAATATAACAACATCAGAGCTCGAAGCATTAATCACACACACAACAACATATGTACATGGTTCACCCTCTCTCGAGGGCTACGTCCACATAACCATGCTTATGATATTTTAAGATAAAGCTTACAGTTCTGATCTGCGCTCTTGGCTAGCAGATCCTCTCTCTCTGTCTCTCTTTCTCTCTCCCTTCCTGCACACCCAGCTGCAGGACTTGATCTTCACACCCAACTGAAGATCTTACAATACCAGAAGGCTCTCTCTCTCTACACTTCTCTCAACCTTAATACAATATCCTCTCAATGAACAATAATCGACAACAAGGCTCAACCATAGTACCAACTTGACCTATGTCCTCTCGACCTCTATTTATACATTACAATCCCTCATCGATAGCCTCAAGTCGAAACCTAGGTGTCAAAAACCCTAGGTGTCTACAACCCTAGGTCAACTTGACCCATTCTTTTTGGGCTTCACCAGCCTGTCTTTCCTTCTTCATCTCGCGGTGCTCCAAGGCATCTAATGCTAGCTTTTTCCACTTCCTGAGTCATCCTCGGTCCATCTTCCTTGCTGATCTGTCATCCTTGATCTCCTCATCCAATGGATTTCTTTTCCGCAATTCTCTCCATCTTCTTTGTTCTCTTGCTCACTTCAACCCAGTGACAACCACTGTGTCTCCCACAAAGATTTATTTTTACCTTTTCTTCCTTGTTCTTCGCTTCCTTTCATAACATAGGGCCAAAAATTCCCAATATTAGACATTACCATAGATGTTTCTATGAATAATATTCCACTGTCATCACTACCTCACTTCCATGGTATGTCAACAAAAGATCCTGATTCATTTTTGTTTGAATTTGATATACTATGTAGGAGTTATAATTACACTGATAATGCACAAAAACTAAAACTCTTTCCAACCACACTTAAAGACTCAACATTAAGGTGGTTTATGAGCCTATAAGAAAAAACTATCTTATATTGGGATGGCATGAAGGAGACTTTCCTCCAGAAATATCAAGATTACCGCATACCTAGGGATGCTAGGAATGGCATATTTAAAATGAAGTAGTCTAAGGAGGAAAGTTTGGAATATTACCTAGAAAGGTTCTTATATAACTATCAAAAGACACAAAAAAAATCCCTAGACACAACCATAGTTAGGATCATCTTCCTAAAATGTGTAAGGGATGAATGAATCGAGGTACTAAACCTCATGAGTTCTAGAGATGTGTATCATAATCCATTTGCAGACATTGCAGAGTATTGCAAAAGGTACTCTCATAGCCAAGCCAAAACAGGAAAAAGTGTAAGGGAACCTGTAAACAAAATTACTAAACCCACAGCAAGAGGTGTTACTAGGATATAATTGGGGAATCTTCTAGAAAAATTCAAAAGATACATCCTCAACATCCTCAACACCCAACTTGATACCATTAAAATCAAAAGAAAACAAGAAGAAGAAAATGCTACTTTGGAAATTTTCTGTCCTCGGTGTAGGAAAAGGCATCCTAAAAAGGAATGTCCTATTAATGTTATCAAAATCAATGGCCTTTGTATAGAATATCACCCTACCAATGAGTTCCCTTCTTTACCTAGACTAAAAGCCATTTTCAAGGGAGGGGGAGAACCTCAAGAATTATCATATCCCCCCAAGAGGGCATGGAGACAACAAGATCCTAATATATTTGTAGATCCTACCACACAATATTCACAACACCAGTGGGTACCTCCAATGCCTTACCCTCAATGGTCACCTCAACAACCAAAAATCTAGCCTTTGCAACAAAGATGGAGGGAGGCTACATACGGGAATGTTACCTTTCAACCAACAAAATTTCCCACTTACCCACAATACCCTTCCAATATCTCTCAGATGCTACCAGGATTTAATCCACCTGCTCTCCCTCCACCTCCATAGCTGCAAAAACAACTTACATTTCCTATGAACCCAAATCTCCAACAACAACAATTTACATTTCCTATGAACCCAAATCTGAAGCAACAAATGAAAGTTGCACTTATCCCAAACCCTCCTCGGCCTACCCCTATTCCTGCACAACCCATTCCTAATCCAAACAATAGACCTACACAACCTGTACAAAATATTGAAGTACAAACCTTCCCCACTTATGTGATAACTCCTTCTTCATTTAATGGAATTCAATTAATATCAAGAAGGGTTTTGAATAAACCAAATCCTACTGTGGTTATTCAATAAGAAGAAGAAGTAGATAACCAAGCAGTTCAAGAAGAAGAACAAGTAGATAACCAAGAAGTTGAAGAAGAAGAAACAATGGATAACCAATCAAATGAAGAAAGAGACACCCCTGTACAACAAGAAATTCCTCCTCACGTTCATCATCCATTAGAAATACCTCAGAAAACTAATCCTCCCCCTTATCAAAAAATGATACTTGTGAAGAAATCTGAGGTACCTCTAGGGAATAATCTAGAGACTGAAATTAGAAACATATGTATAAAGATTCCCCTACTTCAAGCCATCAAGGAAATTCCTATTTATTCTAAGATTGTAAGGGATATTTGCATTAAAAATATAGGGAGGAAGAGGAAGGAGCCTCATGTTATACATGTGGTTGGACAATTATCAGAATTTATATCAGAAATGCCATCTAAATATAATGATCCAAGAAATCCAGTGGTGACCATAGAGATTAATGGTGTTTCTTTTCCAAACACACTTATTGATCTAGGAGCAGAAATAAATGTTATGCTGGTTGACACCATGAAAACGCTACAACTAAATAACCTAAGACCAACACAGACTTTGTTGGAATTAGCAGACAAATCAGTTATCAGTCCAACAGGAAGTCTAGATGATGTAAAAGTCACTTTGGCCTCTTGGGAGTACCATGTGGATTTCTTGGTGATTCATCCTAAATCCTCCAAGCCAAGACATCCAGTGGTGCTTGGACGACCTTGGTTAGACACTGTTCATGCGTTTATTAGTTGTCAGTCTGGAGAGATGACAATCTCCAATGGGATCCAAAGTCAAAAACGTATTCTCTTTCCTCCTATCCAACCAGCCACTGAGGTTCCTTTCTGGTTGGAGAATCCCTATGGGGAGGAGGACTGTACTCAACCCTTGTTAACACTCAAGCAAGTAAAAGGAGTTCAAGAGAAAACCGAAGAACAAATTTTAAGCCTATTTTTGGCTGATACCGAATGCATTGAATACTCTCAATCTTTTCCAGAATATACACATATCTTCAACTCTGAATTTTAGGAAATATGGCACCCCTCCACCTCTACAATGTCCACCATTTCACAAATAGATGAAGGGAAATAATAAAATGTCCAGACTGTTGAAATCAGTCCTGGAAAATCCTTGTATATCAATGCTATCTTAGAAACATATCAACAACAAAAATTGATTCAAATGATTCAAGGACAATCTGGTACTTTTGCATGGGATTACTCCGACATGAAAGGGATTCACCCAGACACTTGTATGCATAATATTTACACCAATGACTAGATCATACCTATCAAGAAACCCCAAATAAGAATGAATCCATCCTTAAAAGACATAGTGACGGAAGAACTTCAAAAACTCCTACATGCCAATTTTATTTACCCTATTTCGGATAGCAAGTGGGTATCCCCATTAGTTATTGTCCCTAAGAAAAATGGTAAATGGAGGATTTGTGTGGAATTTAGAGAATTGAATAAGGCTACCTACATGAATTAATTTCCTTTGCCTTTCATAGACCAGGTCTTGGACACTTTGTATGGGAAGAGCTATTTTTCTTTCTTGGATGGGTTTAGTGGTTACAATCAAATCCAAATTTCACTAGAAGATCAAGACAAAACCACATTTACTTTCCCATGGGGTACCTATGCTTATATGGTTCTTCCTTTTGGTTTATGCAATGCCCTTGCCACCTTTCAAAGGGTTGTCCTGGCCATTTTCTCTGATTTGACCCATGATTGTGTAGAAGTCTACATGGATGACTTCATAGTATATGGGGATGATTTCCAATAAGCATTGGACAATTTGGAGAAATTATTGACCAGGTGTAAAGAGACCAACCTTTCCCTCAGTCATGAAAAATCTAGAATGATGCTCACTGAAGGAATTATTTTAGGTCATTACATCTCCAGTACCAGAATAAGGGTAGACCCTGCCAAGCTTGACATCATTTCTCAAATATAAATCCCTAGCTCATAGAAAGAAGTTAGAATTTTTTTAGGGCATGCTGGTTACTATAGAAGGTTCATTCATAATTTTACAAACCTATTTGCTCCACTGTTCAAACTGTTAGCAAAAGAGGTTGAATTCCATTGGGATGAACAATGTCAAATTTCTTTTGAAATTTTAAAAACAAATCTTTCAAGTGCCTATGTTTTAAGAGGAACAAACTGGTGTCTTCCTTTTCATATCTACACGGATGCCTTAGATACATCTTTGGGGGTTGTTTTAGCACAAAGGGAAGGCCAAATTCGATATGCTATATACTTTGTCAGCAAAAATCTTTCACCTACTGAAGTAAATTACACTTTCACTGAAAAATAATTCTTGTCAGTAGTACATGCCATTAATAAGTTCAGACACTACATAATAGGGTGTAAATGTTTTGTACATACAAACCACTCAACCATTATATTTTTGATGAACAACCCTGTTACAAATGATGGAGTGACTAGATTTTTGTTATTAATGCAATAATTCAATATCACCATCATTGATAGACCTATAAGAGATAATTTAGTTGTTGATTTCTTGTCTAGACTCATTCATACAGGTGATAATGCACTAGTAGATGACAATTTTCTAGATGAGAATCTATTTGTTATTTCTAATTACATTCCTTGGTATACAGATGTAGCCAATTATATTGTAACATGAAAGCTACCTCATAATCTATCCTCCCGAGAAAAACAGAGAATTATCCAGCTGAGTGCCAATTACATGTGGCATGATGATTGTTTATACCGTACTGGGCCTGATTTGGTGATCAGAAGTTGTGTCCAGGAGGATGAGATGCATGATATCTTCAAATCCTATCATGATGGTCCATGTGGAGGCCATTTTGCTGATAAAATAACAACATACAAGATATTGCATTCTGACTACTATTGGCCAACTATTTTCAAGGATGCAAAGAAGTATGTGGCCACTTGTGATGATTGTCAGAGGATGGGAAAACCTACTGCAATTGATGATATGCCTTTCCAAGCTCAGGTAGTAATTGAACCTTTTGAGAAATGGGCTTTGGATTTTGTAGGACCCATTAACCCTATGTCTTGAAGGAACAAGTACATCTTTGTCTACACATATTATGTGACCAAATGGGTGGAATCTAAAGCTTTATATTCTGCTAGTGAACAATATGTTGTAGATTTTATTTTTGAAGAAATATTTACTCTCTTTGGTGTGCCTCGAGAAATAGTAACTAACCAAGGAACCCAATTCACCTCCAATTTGGTCAAATCTATTACTGAACAATATAAAATTAAACATAGAAAATCTTCACCTTATCACCCTCAAGCAAATGGGTAGGTGGAATCAACTAACAAGGTGATAGAATCTATTCTTACCAAGACTGTTCAGATACATCATAAATACTAGGTTTATAGGTTTCTTGAGTCATTAGGGGCCTATAGAACAGCTTGGAGAAACACAACGGGCCATACACCTTATGAGTTGGTATATGGGAAACAAGTGCTGCTTCCCATAGAATTCCAAGTGAAAACCTTTAGGAATTCCATGCAATTAGGGATGGATTTGGATGAAGCTAAAAAACAGAGGCTATTGCAGTTGAATGAGCTTGATGAGATCAGACAATATGTTCTTCAAAGGACTACCCTTATACAAGAACATAGGACTAAATGGCATGATAAGTACATCAAGAAAAAGTCTTTTGAGTCAGGTGATTGGGCCCTATTGTATGATAGTAGGTTCAATAATTTTAAAGGTAAATTATCTACTATATGGTTGGGACCCTATGAAGTTGATATGGTTTACAACAATGGTTCAGTTAAGATAAAGAATATTGATGAGAATCAAACCTCCTTTTTCATGAATGCAAATTGATTGAAGGTTTATCATAAGCCTCTGTCCAAAGAGGATTTTATTAGACATGTTCTTCAAAATTATAAAATGCAATTGGTAAGCAAGGGGAATTCTCCTCCTGTTGATCCACCACAGTAAGTTTGTTTTGTGAATTAATTTGGATCTATAAATATCTGTAAATAGGTGTGTCATTAGATAGAAATTTTGGTGTTACTAACAAAAACAAAAAGTTGATTGTGTTCTCATGTAGATAAATTAATAAGGAGGACATATTCTAGATGTAGGTTTATCCCTTTATCCAGCCTTGGTAGATCATTTATGGAAAATGAGATAAATGGATTTTTGTTTAATTTTTTCAGACTCCTAAAAATTGGAAACACCGACGAGCAGGAACTGGCTCGGGATTGAGAAAAATCCATGGGATAGTAGATGGAGTTTTCTTTAAGTTTTTCAGACTCCTAAAATTTGAAAACACCGGCAAGTAGGAACTGGCCCAGGCTCGAGAAAAATCCACGAGACAATAAATGGATTTTTCTTTAAGTTTTTCAAAATCCTAAAAATTGAAAACACCGACAAGCATTAACTAATATGGGCTCAAGAAAAATCCACATAATAGTAGTAGTTAGGGTTATTTTTATAATAAAATGGAAGTGGAAATAGAAGTAGTGATCAACTTGGTTCGAAAATTAGGAGGATTCTGAATCTCAACATGAGTTTGTTCAGCTACAAATTACCTTCTTATTACAGATATTGGAGCCCGGACATTGAATTCTTTTGCTTCATTTTCTGACACTTCCGTTGCAATTTTAGAGTTTCTGTACCAGGATTTGTTTGTTGTTTTACCTATATGGTCATTCAGTAGAATAAAATCACATGTTCTCTTCCATAGAAGAAAAAAATGTCAGCAATTTCTACAAAATGCAGCTTACAAAGTTCCAGTCTACAGAATACCCCACCATGTACCTTATTCAATTTTCATTGAGTATCAGAATAAAATTTTGTGGTGATCTGGTACTAGATAACATATCTGTGTTCATCTAATACTGGGCAAGTCTCTGTTTTGTTCCAGTACTGCAACAATATTCATCTATGTGTTCATCCAGTACTAGGAAATTCTTTGTGTTGTTCCAGTACTGCAAGAATATTCATCTTTGTGTTCATCTAGTATTGGGAAAGTCTATGTGTTGTTCCAGTACTGCAACAATATTCATCTCTATGTTCATACGGTACTGGCAACGTCTCTGTGTTGTTCCGGTACTACAACAATATTCACCTCTGTGTTCATCCGATACCGAGGGAGAAGGCCTGTGTTGGTCCAGAACTACAACAATATTCACCTCTGTGTTCATCCGATACCGAGGGAGAAGGCCTGTGTTGGTCCAGAACTACAACAATTTTCTACAGTGGTCCGATACTAAGCTGTGATCCAGTACTGGTGATGAAGTTTTGGTAATTCTTATTTTATTCTTAAAGGTTTTTTTTCTGCTTGATACAAATGTTTCAGGTAATAAGAGGTATAAGCTCACTATTTTATTAAAGAATCATACTAATTGTGTACTAGATGTGTGGTTACTATCATGCATCCTCCTTTCCTCAATTATTGCACATTCCATACCATGAACTTATGCAAGTCCTCATGTATATTTCCTGTTATAGAAATCATTCATATGCACTTGAATATTTTGATGGGTTGGTCATAATATGTTCAGAGTACAAGGTAATTAAACCTTTAATAGAGACCTTAAGAGGTTTAAGGAAGGAGGTGGAAGCCTGAGGGGAGGTAACTGAGCAAGAAACCATATCTAATCCTGTCAGCTCCTTGAGCAAGAAGAAGTTGGTATTGAAGGTTGGGAAACTTACAAAACATAATAAGAAGTTAAAGCAAGAGGTTACGAAGTATCAAGTTTTGGATAGGCATATTAAGGTAGAGAATGCATAATTGAAAGAATATAACCGAAGGTTATAGGATGTGCAAGGAGAAGTCTCTTCTAAGATTAACAAAGTTCTGTGTTTGATATAGTATACCAGGGTGATTAAGAAGGATTTTAGGAGTGAGGCCTCTGGTTTCAATATTATACAACCAAAAAAATGATGTTCAGACAAAATGGAAGACAGTTTCAGTTTTGCAAAATTTTGAGTACTACTTTTGAAAATTTTGCATGAGGACATGCAATGACTTAAGCATGGGGGAAATGTTGGGTCTCCATTTTGACACACCTATTACCTTATCTTATCTTCTATGTTGGTCAATTTTACCTCTGACTTATGCATATGTTGTATATTTCTTCCACAAACCTACCTTGTGACCTTATCATATGCATAATGAGGTAACCCATGTTAAAAACATGATTTATTTGATTTCTTAAATTAATTGGGAGTAAATGATTGTTGTTTATGATTCTAATTAATTTGATTAGTACTCTAAGAAGCTTCATGATATGGAATTATCTCATCCGGTACTCATCTTCGGGATTCGTTCGGTACTTCCACTGGTTCGGTACTAAAAAATTCAACTGTTCTATTCTGGTACTCCGCCTGATCCGGTACCAACACTGCGTTTATCTGGTACCAACTCCATGCTTATTCCGATACCAACTCTGCGTTGATCTGGTACCAAGACCTGTTACTATGCTAGTCCGATACTAAACCCGCTTCTACAGGATTGATGTTTTGAATGATTACACTGGCAATGGCTCCAAGAAATTAGTTGGTTGGAAGCATCCTTGGTACGTTTGAAGACCACAATAGACTTCATAACTCATGCACTTCATGTCATGAGGATGAAGTCCATTCCTTGAGATACGCTATGTTCACCAATTGTAATATTTTGTAAACATTTGATGATGATGTTCAGACTTTGATTGTAATGACTGACCTTATTTAAAAGGGATGTTGTGTATATGATTGATAATAGAATAGAGATATAATATACACTGTTATGCTTGGAAATTGAATGTTTAATTACTTATTCACTCGTTTAATTAAAGGAATACAAATGCTAGTTTTTGCAATTCATGGATGTGAGTAAAGTGTCTATTCTATAATTTATTTAGAGCTACCTTGTTGGTTCGGAAAGGGCCCACCACCCCAACCAAGGTAAGCCTCCCTGTATATGTTTATGTCTGGACATAAGTTAATTGTGTGAGTGTGAAAATAAAATAGTTGTGTATTGCAAATGATTCTGAGTGCATGAACTTTCCTAAGTACATTGCAGATCTCTAAATAGATCCATGTTGATTTTGGATTAGTGTGAATGAACAGTTATACATTAAGCATAGTAGATGATTCTATTTTTGTTTCTACAAAGTGATATTTAGTCAACAAAAATTGGATAAATGTTTGGGATTGTTAGATAAGCAATTGTTATTGTTCTGAATTTGAAAGTCTTAATAATTGTGTTGTCTTCAGTAGGCACAAGACCAATTAGAATTCATCTCTCACCCTTCATGCTTCAGTAATGAAGTATTTCAATCATATTGACTGTCTCCTATATTGAGGAAGGAAGTTTTGGTTAGAATTGATTAGGTCATGATTGGTTTCTTTCCCAGAGTAAACATAGTGAATTGTCAATTGTTATGTGAATTCAATTGCTACAGGAAGGAGGGTCTCAGTTCATCTCTTTATTTCATGATCCTATAATGAATACACTTGCTATCTGAGAAAGACACTTTTCAACTGAGTGTTTGCTTGAGATTGTTACTATGAGCTTTATTTTCTAGTTTGAATTTGTGTGAAGAATGATGTTCAGATATTCCAAAAACATAGTAGTTTGTTATTGATTGTTTCTTGATTGAGCTAGATACAACAAACATAGATAGGTTACCTATTTTTGACACATATAGTGTAACAAATCTTTTGATTACAAATATCATATTGATATATAAATGAGTGAAATATACTAAACACATATTTACACCAACAAATATCATGTCAATACTGGAAGTATATCTCATACCATGTTCAACTGTACCTCACAGGTATCTCAACACATGTTTCATAGAAATCTAGTGTGTTTGTCTCGACTGACTCATAAATTGGCTAAGTGCACTCACTGCATAGCAAACATATGGTTTGGTGTTAACCAGATACATGAATGATAGAATCATATATTTGTATAGGGTCGAATCAATCTTGTCAGAATCAGAAGAAGACACACTTAGTTTCTTCATATTCGTTACCATTGGTGTAGCCATGGGCTTATAGTTCAGCATCCCAAACTTCTTCAATATCTCAATTGTGTACTTCCACTAACTCAGGAAGATCTCATCAGTTCTATGCCACACCTATGTCCCAATAAGTAGTGCATCATACCAAGGTCATTCATCTCAAACTCAGAGGCCAACACATACTTTCATTCAACAATAAGTCTCTCTATACCGGTGAGTAATAAATCATCAATGTAGAGGACCAAAATCAGGGACTCACCATTAAAAATATTGTAGTAAAGGTTGGGATCAACAACAAATTTGATGAAACCCAAACTCATCATGTTTCCATCAATCCTTTCATACCAAGCTCGAGGTGCCTACTTGAGTCCATACAAGGCCTTATTCAACCTGCACACATGCGACTCCTTCTCATGTATCATGAAACCATGTGTTTTCTCAATGTATACTTCTTCCTTAATCTCTCCATTGAGAAAGGATATCTTCACATCCATATTACGTAGTCTCCAAACCATGGATGTTGTAAGGGAAATAATCATCTGGATAGAAGTACATCGAGCAACATGAGTAAATGTATCCTCATAATTTATTCCTTCCACCTGAGAGAATCCTTTAGAAATAAATATTTCTTTGTTCTTCTTGATGTTCCCTTCAAATATGTGTTTGATATTATAGATCCACTTGGAATTCACTACAGACTTCCCCTCAGGTATCAGAACAATATCCCACACATCATTCTTCATGATGGAATGATACTCCTCCATCATGGCATCTCTCCATACTGGCTGGCTAGATGCCTCCTCATAACAAGAAGGGTTAGAATCAATGATGTGGCTCATAGCTATGACATAGGAAAAATATATTTGAGGTCTCTTTCTCCCGCAAAAGGTACCATAAGGAGCTAGATGTCCTTCTTTCTCCTGCAGAGTTTGACGAGCCCATGTAGGTCTCTTTCGACCTACTGCAATATTTTTGGGAAAATCAACTAGAGCTACAAGATCAACGAGATCAATTGGATCAATAGGCTCAAATGTCTCCCTCTGAACTGTTGTAGGGTGAGGGGGAGAAGGAACCATCTCTTCTTTTCTCTTATTATCAATCTCCATGTGAGATCCTATAGATCTCCTGAAGGCTACCTCCTCCTCAAAGGTAACATATCTGCTCACCTCAATCTGTCTCTAACTAGGGATGTAGATCCGATATTCCTTTGAAGACTCGTTGTACCCCACAATTGTACCCTTTATTCCTGAAGGGTCTAGAAAATACAAATTAAGAAAGGTAAATCCATCTTAATAAAGAAAGGTACATTAAGAACATTCTTAGGAAATTTGGAATTGCAAACCAATTAGTACTCCAAAGGAAGTAGGGAAGAAAATTTCACTGCAAATGTGTCCCAAAACACAACAAGAAGAAAATTATGCGAGTAATGTTCAATATCAGAATGTTGTTGGGAGTCTAATGTATGCAATGGTTTCTAGCAGACCTAATATTGCATATGTTGTAAGCACCAAGAGCCAATGTTCCAACAATCCTAGACCATAGCATTGGGCGACAGTTAAGAGAATTTTTAGATACCTTCAACATACAATGAACCATGGAATTACATTTAGTGGGAGTTCAAAAAAATCTTTGAAGCTTATAGGTTATTGTGATGCATATTTGGAAGGGGACATTGATATCAAAAGATAAAATACATGATTTTGTTTTATCCTTAGTGGAGGTGCAGTTTCATGGAAAAGTAAGAAACAACCAACTATTTCTCTCTCCAGTGTGGAAGAAGAATATATTGCAACATGTCAAGAAAAAAAAGAATTGATTCGGTTAAGAATATTACTGAAACAAAGCGAGGTTAATCAGGCTCAACCAATATATTAAAATATGATAGCCAAAGTTGCATAGTCATGACAAAGCATTCGAATTATCATGGGAAGGTCAAAGATATAAAGATACAATATCATTTCATATGTGAACAAATAAAAAAGAACATTGTACAAATGGAGTATTGTATCTCTGAATTGATGGTGGAAAATGCATTGACAAAAGCATTACTAAGGATCAAGTTTGACTTTTGCAAAGAAGGATTCAATCTAATACATCCTGATTGAAATATTTGGCTAAGTGGGGGTGACATACATAGAAAAATAATAGCAAAATATTTAGGGGTTTTCATTTAGCAATTAGGGTTTTCTATTTTAATAACTAGAGACCACATCAAATGGATACATGTACATGTACATGTGTTTTTAGAGTAGTCTCATTGTTGATGGTAGAGTAAAATCTAGGGTAGTTTGAGTTTGAGTTTAATTAGAACTCCATTTCCTTGTTTTATTGATCTCGTATTGCTATCTCAGAGAACATATCATGAACAAAAAATTTGGAGAGATATAGTTTTCGAATAGACTCTGCAGACACTCTATTTTATGTGTAAAGTTTTCACCTATTTAGATTCTTGTTTTTAGTTTCAATGATTAATTAAGGGTGTTTTTGTATTTGAGTTCAAAACCATTCCCATGTGAAGGAGATGATTAATATAGGTTGGTGGTTATGAAAGAAAATCATTGTGTTTGTTAACCAATCAACCCATTAAAGAAAACTTTGGTGGTAGTTAACTACTCAACCCATGATTTATTAGTTGATAAAGTAATGCAAGTGGCCAACTAGGGTTGGGTATATTTCTCTGAATACCCATGTAGTTATAACTAACCCTATGATGTATAATTTTCACTTTAGATGAATTTATTTGTGAAGATATTGAAGGATTTTTCATCCATAGGATTCATAGTTACCTCTACACACCAGTTAACCTCTCCTTGGCATTTATAGGATTTGTATACATCTAAATTGGGAGTTGGGAACACCACCAATCGATCTACTATATAAATATACCTAATCCTCATTTACATTATCAAAGTCCAAACCATATAATTTGGGATTTCCATCTCATGGACCAAGCTCAAAGAAAATCTACCCCACCCTCACATGACCCTCTTACTTCTAATTCTCTATAGGTGCCCAATGCAGATGAGGGTGTATGGATAGAAGTTCAACATAATGGAAAAATACCAATGTGAACAAGTCTAAGAATGAATATTCCCTCCTTCAATGTTGTTGGATACCTAAAGAACAATGAGAATGGGATGCGTGTTGTCATTGTTTTATGATGAAATGACCTCCTTGAATGTTTGGGGACTAAATGACCCAAAAGAAAAACAAATTCTTCTAACTATTAGCTTCTTTAGGTGGGAAAAAGATTCTTTGTTTACCAGAGGTCAAAATTGTGGCTTTTATGATTTTTATTTACTTGCTAGTGATTTTGCATGAGGATAATGTTTTTTGTTCAAATATTACTCAAGGAAAAGACAAGGTCTCAATCCTTGTCTTTCCAAATGTTTCCAATGGTGTTGTGGAATGGGGTATAGACACTTCCCAACTTCTTATGTGGATTATTATTAATATAGATGGTCCACATATAGGGTTACCCAATGTTTACTCCTCCAATGATACCAATGAGAAGGAAACACTTTGGTGTTGGATGGCTGATGACAACTCAAGTGCCCCATAGCTTATTTTAGGGGATTTCAATATGATGTAGTGATAAGGGAAACAAAAGGGGCACTTCATATATATGGTTATTGGTCCATGAGAAATATAGGTGGTGTGTGTTGAATCTCTGGCATAGAATATATGATCCTCATTGAAACTATAAATAAGACACCTCTAACCTATGGTATTTTAATGGCTAGGAATAGCCTTCTCTTAGAGAAAAACTCATTTTTTGACTCAATAGGTAGGCGATGAGTCCATGTATAAAACATCACCACTTTGTTTGGAAAAACACCCATATGGTTCCATTTCTTGGGGGACAGAGTGAGAGAGTATACCCCAAACCTATTATAATTTAAATGTCTTTCATCTACAAAACCCATGGTGTGTGTCCTAGATTCACTGTTTGTGAAATCCTTTCCTTGGTCAGGTAGGGACTCTGGTTGGGTTACTTTGGTGTTATGGGTTACTTTGAGAGGATTAAATACTTGGTTATTTTGTTACAAGACTATTCATAAGATGATTATTTTAAATTGGGTATTGAGTCAAACTATTGGCACTCTATGCACATACATAGAGATTGAGGGATTTTTCTTGTTTGATTTAAACGACCCTTCTCATATAAAGGAGATTATTTATTTAGGGATTTTTTTTATTTTAGTTCAATACTCTTCCCATGTGAAGGAGATGATGAATTTAGGTTAGTGGTTATGAAAGGACACCAATGTGGGAAAGAACACCCCAATGGTCGTTAACCACTCAACCCATGATTTCTCACTTGATAAATCAATGCAAGTTTTCGATTGGGAAGATTTCTCTAACATACCCATGTAGTTATAGACAACCCTATGATGGATCACTACCATTTTAGAGGAATTTATTTGTGAATATCTTGAAATATTTTTTATCCCTAGGCTCCATTGTCATCTCTATGCACTAGTTAACCTCTTCTTGATATTTATAAGATTCATGTACATCTAAATTGGGAGTTGGTGATATCGATTACATAGAGAACTAAGTGAAAGAAATGAATATGAATGGAAACAAACATAGATAAATATTTCAAAGAGCACAATAATACAATGAAACCCAAATTCTATTAATGAATGAAATAGGAAAAGCGTGTAAACTGCAAAGCAATACAAACTATCTAGAATGGTGGTAGCTTGTCTTTCAAGAGAGAGAGGTGTCTTGCAACAAGAAATTACAATAGGAAAATAATTTCCTTTTAACATATGTTAATAAGCCCTAAGAGGAAAAAAACCTAAATATCCAAAACCTTGACCCTAGGATACAAAAAACCAAAATCATTGTGGGCCCTAAGGTGGTTAGTTGATGTGCCAACTTCCTAGGGGCACAACTTTTCATATGATCTAGATTTTGGGCACATAGTAGCTCATTAAAAATATATAATTTAGAAGTGCAATTTTTGGTTGGACTTAATCAACCATGCCCTCCTCCTAGGCCCTCAAATGGGCAAAAAACATTGTTCAAGGCCTCAAAACAACCATGTAAGTTTAGGACTTGCAAAATTCTAGATAAAAAAAACTGCCAAGATGAAGAAATATGTTGAGTTAGTGGAAGAGTTGGGTGGCCATCGATATCTACCTAGATTATTCCTACCCATTTAGGAAGAAATGGTCCCCATTATGTCAAGTTCCCATATTAGGTGGAGAAAATTTTGTTGAATTTGACTCTTGTTGAGCCACTTGCCTTGGTGAAGAAGTTGTCCTACTTTGACAACCAAATAGAGTTGTATGTTTTTTTGGTGGGTTTTGTTTGCCTTTTTTTCCATGATATGATACAATATAGCCTTATCAATGTAGTCAAGATTGAGCTCTATAGTGACCAAATTCTCATCCACCCTTGAAGTGTACAATAGGGGTGGAAAATATGGTTGAAGTAGTTCTACATTAAATACTAGGCGCAAGCCGAGGAAAGGAGGAATAATAAGTTCAAAATAATTATCACCCACAACCTTCGTTATGGTGTAAGGATTATATCATAGTGGTTTTAGATTCCTATGGGGTTTTGTGAGGGTCTCTTTCTTCAAATGCAACCACACCTTATCACCAACATGAAACTCTTGTGGAATATGTTGTTGGTCATATCATTGCTTATACTTAGCATTGGCTTTCTACAAGATATCATGAAATTGTTGTTGAATGTGTTGGATCCATTCAAAAAAATTGGCTTCTCTATATACTTTGCTATGAGCAGGGGAGGAATCTTCCTATGAATATGAAATGGGCATAGCTACATCAATGGGTGCCAATGGTTGGAACACTAAGCACACTTGAAAATTGTTGTGGCCAATATAGTTGTGGAGGGATTTGTTATAGCTATGTTGAACATATGGAGGGATATCATATCATGTGCATGGATGCTTGGAGTTTTACATGCACATGATATGCACAATTATCTGATTGACCACTTCTACTTGTCCATATGTTTGGGGTGGAAGGAAGTCGACTTGTTCATCTTGGTGTCCATCAAATACCATAGGCTATACTAGAAGGTACTAAGGCACCTACTATCTGTATCTGAAATAATGGTCCATGGTCGCATAAAATGAACCCAAACACTATCAAATAAGATATTAGCAGTGGATACAACTGTGAAATCTTCTTACATGGTGATAAAATGGCCATCTTAGAGAACCAATCAAAAACCACAAAGACACAATTATTACCATGATTGGTGGTGGGAAAAATTGGCATGTAATCCATGGAGATTGACTCCCAAGGATTGTCTAGGGTAGGTAGAGGAGTTTAAAGACCTTGATTCTTAATGGTAGGCTTAGCAATGGCACAATAAATGCATGATATGATATACCCATTGATGTCCTATCAAATTTTTGGCTACTAGAAATACTTTCCAAGTAATTTTATTGTCTTCTCGACATTGAAGTGTTGTGATGCTTGAATGTAATGTGCCTCCCAAATTAGCTTTGCATGCTCTCTTGAAGGAACACAAATATGGAATAGATAGCACAAAACTACATCTTGGAGGTGAAAGTATGGAATTTTTTTTCTTGCATCCAGTCCCTAATATGTATTAGAAAAGTCAGGTTCTCTTCCATAGAATTGGGGCCAGTGATAGATCTTGTACCCACAAGAGTTGAGAGCTATGGTTAGCACCATGATCGGGGGTCAATTGAGGTAGTATGTGACATGGTTTTTGCTTCCCCTGTTTAACTTAATGTTCAAGTGGAATTGTTGAAAGTACGTGGAGCACTTATAATGGTGGTCTTTCTATAAATCTCCTTGTGTCTGTGTTGCATAGGATCAGTGTGGATGATCATTTCCTTACCCATAATTAATTCTTCCAGTATTGGAATGCTTGCACAATGGAGTAAATCTCCTTATCATAGGTGGGACACCTACGAACAATATCAAAGAGTGTCTCATTATGATAGGCCACTAAATTCCCATGATAAATGAGGAATGCACCATTATGATAGTCAAAGGAATCTATCTCGATATTAAATGGTGTTTTCAAGTTTGGAAAAGTGCGTATTGGTACCAAGTGGAGGTGGAATTTTTTATCCTTGAATGATTTTTGTTTTGATTCCGACTAGGAAAAATTGGATATAGCTCCACCCTTGATCACTTGTCTTAAGAGCCAAACAATATGAGAGAACCACAACATGAACCTATGGTATACGTTGGAAAGGCCTAATAAGTTGTGGAGATCTATTAGAGTTTCTAGGGATGGCCAATTATGAATGGATTGGATCTTTGTTGGGTCCGCATGCACCCCATGTTAATCTATGATGTATCCCAAATACCAAATACTCTACATTCCAAATGAGCATTTATCCATATTGGCATATAAGTTATGTTTCCATAGGGTTCTTAGGATCTGTTAAATGTGCTACAAATTTTATGCAAATGTTCTTCCCATGTTCTATTGAAGATGAGAATGTCATTTAAATATATGACCACAAAATATTTCTTGAACGAAGCCAAGATATCATCCATCATCCTCATGAATGTTGCTAGAGCATTATTTAATCCGAAAGGCATGACCAACCACTCAAAAAGGACTTTGTATTTGAATCTTGTATTCCATATATTAGCTTGTTCAATTAGAACCTGGTGGTATCTTGACTTCAGATCAATCTTACTAAAGAAATCGGTGCCCTTAAGATAATCAAGAAGATTGTCAATTTGGGGGATAAAGTATCGATTCATAATAGTGATTTTGTTCATGGATCTATAATCAATAAAAAGTCACCATATCCCATCCTTCTTCTACACCAACACAATTTGTCTTTCACAAGGTGATGAGCTTAGTCAAATGTGGCCCTTTTGGCTAAACTCATGAATTTGACATTTTATTTCTTCATTCTCTAGAAGAGAGTTATATACATTGGGACATTAGGTAAAGGATCACCAGGAATCAAGTCAATTGAATGTTTAACCTAGCAATGTAGAGGCACCCCCCAGATGAAGAGAACATATCTCTGTATTTCTCTACAATTGTGTCCACCTACTTTTGTTTTGTAGAGAGGCTGTGTGTTGAGGCCATGGTGGTCGCAGTGAACTTCCATTCACATTCTAACCAAAACATGAAGAGGAAAAATTTTCCAGTCTGAAAAATTACCTTTCGAAACTTTTTTTCTCAGAGTAAGGAAATTGCAGTAATTGAAACTACCTATGGTACCCTGTATAGATAGCCTCCCAAAGTAACAATGACACTATGGGGATTAGACTCATACACAACATGGAATTTTCACATATAGGTTTTTCCTAAAATAAAATCATAAACTTCAAGTGGGGAAACATCATATATTACCTCATATTTAATGGGATTCATGCCATAGGACATGCGACGTTGTTGGATGATGGGGATGTCTCATCCATGACTCAACCAATTGATGATGTATGATTGGAGGTGTGGAATTGTAGGTAGTTTCAATATCTTGATGACCTTGACTGAGATAGATTTATTTTGGATACTACTATTAACAATGAAATTTAGTGGAGTCCTCTTCACCCACATCTATGAATGGAAGAGGTTCTCCTCCTCCTCAAAGTCTTCTAAATATTTTGGTTGTATCTTTGTGGTTGTGATGGTAGCATTGGGTTTTGCATCAATGATTCACTTTCTATTGTCTTTCTATGAATCATAGTTTGAGATAGACTCTACTTCCTTTTCTTTAAGTTTGGCTAAAAATCACCATTTCGAGGGACATTCATTAGTTTTGTGCTAATGGATTTTGTGAAAATCACACCACTTTCTAGTGTCCTTCTTTGAATTCCCATTACCATTATTTTCCTATGGCTTGGACTGGTTTTCTTGAGGTTGGATATCCTTGGTTTATCCTTTATTATGTGAGTTAGGGCCACCTTTGATATTATTTTATTTTTTCCTATTTTCAAACCCAAACTCCCACTTATTCTACTTCTTAAATGTTTGTTCGATTTTGACATCATATCAATAAGCGGATCCTAGTGAGGAGATTCCCAAGAAATCCATCTCTATTTGGATGTACCTATGTACGCCTATAATAATTCAAAACCAAGTTTCTCTTGGAGTCTCTGGTACCCATATTTGACCAAAAGGTATGGAAATTATTGGTGTACTATGGCACCATCTAGTCGATCTCATGATGCAAAGTTGTCCATCGTATGCACTAGTCATCATAGTTTCCCACACAGTAGAATTCCTCCTTAAGGGAATCAACAAAGGCCACTCAAGTGGGTTCTATCCTAAATTGTTTTGACTCATCTATGTTATGTCTCTCCCAATAACTCTCTCGCCAATATTTGACATGGGGAAGGGATTTGAGGACCACAAAGGTGATATTTTCCATGTCAGATGTTTTTTGAATAGATTAGTAATCCTATAACATATTTA
>SNQJ01S0081417.1:0-27515 GCA_010110895.2 Picea sitchensis
TGCATGCATGCATTCCTAAGGAAAGCTAACTGCTTGATTTCTTTTCTTAATTATGGAATGTTTTTCCCTATATATGAGTGTATTCCACTCATTCATTGTATCATATTGATCATGATCTATGTATCAATCATCAACTCATTGGATTAGTGTGAATATATTTTTTCATTCTTCCATATTTTATCTCTCTTCCTTTCCTTGACAAGATTTGTTTGTGCATGATTTAGCTAGATCCCCTGTGCAGGTTTCCATGAAACAATGACATATAGTACCAATGACTTAACCAATCCACCTATGGTGCGGGTTTGGTTATGAAAACAACCAAATTTTACTAATTTTCTGCCATAAAATTTAAAGTATAGTTAAGGGCCCGTGCCCTATTTAATAGGCGCATGGATCGATGATTGTACACACTAATTAATCCATAGTTTAATCTCATAACTCGTTCCTAAGGGTACCAAAGTTGTAAGGCTACACTGTAAAGCGTGATGAGGGGTACTACTAAGGCTCAAATCTTTTAGGACGAAAACGACAACCTCACAAGGATATGAATCCCCCTGTGTTTTTAGAGAGGTGGTACTCCTCTTTGGCTAAAAGATATATCTATGATATCTTGGATTAGGAGAATGCTTAGGAAGAAAAACCTAGGTATTTATTGCTTGAATTTATGAAATTATATGGTTCTTCAATAACCTAATTTGATCTTTGTATGCATCAAGAAGTCTTTAAACATTTGAAAATATTGAAGGAGGGCTTCAACATCAGAATTTATTTATGATCAATATCACATACACAATCTTCTTAATCATATATAAATACATCCATGTATTCTACACGAAAAATAGGAGAGAATAATTTGATCATCTCAAATAATTTTAAAAGAGTATTGCTATCAATATCAAAAGATAATTTGATAGTTCAATCCCAAATACATCATACTTAAGACTCAAAGTTACAAGATACAATCAAAATCAACCCCGAAACAATTCTTTGTGGAGTCTATTCATGAAAAATATTCTTCATTATAAAAGTTTTGACATTCATGTATATGGCTGTAAACACTCCATGATCATACAAGAAAAATATTTTGGAAGAATACAAGAAGAACACTCAAGAACTCGGCCTTGTGCCCAATTCAAAGACTCAAGCATAAAGCTATGAGAAATGATGTAGAAGAATAGAAAGAGTGGAGAATATGGAGATCTCTCTTCATTGATCAGAATCTTGGCTATACACTCATGGTTGTACACTCTTCTTCCTATGATCTTCTTCCCTACCCCTCCAATAATTTTTATTCTTGGAACCCTTGATGAAGCCTCTCTTCTCTTTTTAAGATGAGATTTTCTAACTACTTGAGTAGTTAGGGATTCTTCCTCTCTTGAAATTCTCGTACAAGTTTCTTCTTGAAAATTACCTTTAATTAAATCCTCATTAGGTTCTAATTAATGAAATTATATCATCAATATGCACATATATAAAATTGGTCCCTTTCCCTTTTTAATAAAAGTTTTTAAATAATCTTTTGTTTTCATAATTTTAATTAATTTCCCTTTAAAAGAGGGGGACTGTGTTTTAATTTTCTGGAAGTGAAAATAAACTTTTTATCCATACAAATCACTTTTTATTTCATCTGCATCATATTATATTTCCAACGATATAGATTTTTCCCAAATCCGTCGCCCGGATCTTAAGATATGAGCTTATGAAGTTGAGTTGTTAAGCAGTCCCATTAAAAATGAAGCTAAATGATATTTTAATTTCTAGGGAAAATGTAGCAACCCTCAACCCTTGAAACCTGTACCATCATCTTCTACATCAAAATACATTTCCAACGATATAATTTTTACGCAATTCTGACACCCGGAGCTCAAGTTATGGCCTCCACAAGATTAACACTCAGCCATTGTCGATCAAAATTCATGGGCAAATCTGGGCCCTTGGATTAAATTTCGTCCTTCCTTAAGGAAATTCGACTTGTGCCAAGTCAACCACCAACATTCCTAGTCAACATCGATGAGTCACCCAACCAAATTTCACCACATGTCATTACCTCATATGTCAATAATTTACCATGTGTTGCAATTTGTAAGTTGTCACATGTCTCCAATTTTGAAGTGCCATGTGTCAAAGAGTGAGTGGTTGATATGTGGAAATTTCTTATTGGATGATGGTGTAATGGAGGAAACTTAAGATAAAAAGTATAGGAGAATGGGAAAGAGGATAAGTGAGGGAGTAAGAGCATGGGGGGTTGGCGGAAGTGAGAGAGGTAAGGTATATGAGCCCATGAGTCTTCCAACTCGCGAACCCGACAAACTGATAAAATATTCTAAGTGTTAATGTATTGAGTGAGAAGGGGGGTAAGGGGAGAAATGTATGTGTCGGAGGTAGAGAGTGTAATATGTAGACAATGGGTTGGCAGGTGAGGGAGTGCGAGGAGGCGAGGGAATGTATGAGTCCACCAAGCTTTGAACCCGATGAGGATATGAGGGAGGAGTCCCAAAAATACCAAGTGTTGAGACTAGTTGAGCGTATGGGAGAGGTAGTAGGAGCGGAGTGGAAAAGAGAAAAATGGTTAAGTATGGAAAGGAGAGGAGGGGAATATGATATAAATTAGGCAATCGGAAAAATTACTAACTATAGAATGAGATAATGAATAGTGGTGAAGGGAAAGGAGAGGATAACATGACACTTAGAAAAATCTCCATATTTCTTCTTGTAATATCTCCAATGGAATTCTCGACATAAGTATGTATATCTTGGTCGAGGAGACTCAAATTTTGATTCTGTGAAATGCATGGTGAATCTAAGACTAAGTGATACATAATGAACTTATAATAGTTCAAAAAATTTCATCTTCCGATATCGTTTTTTTTATTAATCCAAGAGCGAGAAAATATAGTTGACCAAATTTTGGTCAACAATTGGCTCCAACTGTGGGATAGTGACCCCCTGTGGGTTGCCGAGAACACCAGAATCTCAAGACCAACTGCCTTCTCCATTGGGCTATGGATTTATCTTCAAAATGAATTCTTGTAATTCTTCCTCTTTCATGGAGTTATATTCAAATTTGACTACCTTATTGTGTAAAATTGAACCGAATAAACAAAATATGTACATACATGATCTACCTACCCTAACTTACTTGAAAGAAAGGGGCACCTTAGGTGTAGGAATATTTCCATTGGAGCCATTCAAGCATTGATATGATTTGTGGAATGGACTCCATCACTATGGAACATATTTGGATTTGTACCAATGAGTTAGGGGCACTCTCAATGTGTACTCGAGAAAAATTGAACCAAGTGTGCTGAAAATTTGATTGCATTGTTTGGCCAACAATGCTCTGGAACCATAATTCAATGACATCGATTCTTGGCTGCTCGAGAATACTATTGTCTTTGATTAGCTGAGGAGTTTTCAATGCAAGAATACATTCATCTTTTTCCTTATCTCCGACTACTTTCAAGGTTCTTGATTCATCAATAATATCTTGAAAAGACTCTTCTTTCTTGTAAAGGCAATCTTGTTCATCATTCTTCTCAAGATCCAATTATTTCACCAATTCTTCTTGATGCAAGTGTTCTTGCAAATTTTCATCTTCTGTCGCAAGGCTGAAATCTTCTCATGTGTTTGGTGGAGGCTCCTTGATTTCATCATGAAATTTGTTGCTTGAAATGTCTTCATATGGAGTATAAAGGAGGCTGAAATTTTCTTCTTGTAATTTGGAATTTTCATCTTCCTCTTTAGAAACATGACTTGACTTAGAAATTTCATCCACTCTTTGATTACATTCTTCTTCAAAATTGGTCACTTTGTTAACTTGCTTCCATATGGGAGAGTATGGGTGGGCAACAACATTTAAAACATCAACAAAAACATATGAATGCACTTTTGGGATGAAATTTTCTCCAAATGAATCTTCTAACACATCCCAAATGGTAATGAAGTTAAGAATTAATGAACTATACCATTCAAGATAATTCCCTCGTAGAGTTTGTAAGAATAATCTACATGCAACAATGTCTTCAGTGAGATTGAAATCATAACATGTACCTTTAAAATTAATCAAGTGTTGCTCTACATCTTCTGAAACATCCCCAAAGAATGTAGAAAACATTTCAGTAGAAATATCAGGCATTTGAAAGTATACTTTTGGTATATTTAAAGGGGTTTTATGAAATCCTCTCCGTCTTTGGGTATTTCTCCCTTTTGTTGAGTCTTGTAAATACATTGATGGGATTGATCAAGAATTTAAACGAGCATCCTGACATGAATGGAACTCTTCATTCCGAGTCTTTCCAATGGAGTTTCTAGGGATTTCATTCTCCCAAATATTTGGTGCTTCTTGAGTCTTTTTGAAATTATAAAAAAGGTGAAACATCTTTCAATAAACCTTTATAAATCCCTTGCATTTAAAACAAGCAACAATTTTCTTGAATCTTCTTTTCGAAACTTTGAGCCATGGATATTTTTGGTTCTTCAATCTAATATGAAGCAGGGCCTCAAATATCTTGAAAAGAAATTTCTCCCCAGTATGGTTTCCAAAAATGTTGAGGCTTGAATCCATCAGGACCGAAACGACAACCTCACGAGGATATGAACCCCCCTACATTTTTAGAGAGGTGGTACTCCTCTTTGGCTAAAATATATATCTATGATATCTTGGATTAGGAGAATGCTTAGGAAGCAAACTCTAGGTATTTATTGCTTGAATATATGAAATGATATGGTTCTTCAATAACCTAATCCGATCTTTGTATGCAACAAGAAGTCTTTAAACATTTGAAAAGATTGGAGGGCTTCAACATCATAATTTATTTATGATCAACATCACATAAACAATATTCTTAATCATATATAAATACATCCATCTCTTCTTCACAAAAAATAGGAAAGAATAATTTGATCATCTCAAATAAATTTAAAAGAGTATTTCTATCAATATCAAAAGCAATTTTGTTAGGTCAATCCCAAATACCTCATACTTAAGACTCAAAGTTAAAAGTTCAATCGAAATCAACCCCGAATCAATTTTTTGTGGAGTCTATTCATGAAAAATATTCTTCATTACAAAATTTTTGATATTCATTTATATGGCTATAAACACTCCATGATCATACAAGAAAATGATTTTGGAAGAATACAAGAACACTCAAGAACTCAGATGTGTGCCCAATTCAGAGACTCAAGCATAAAGCTATGAGAAATGGTGTAGAAGAATAGAAAGAGTGGAGAATATGGAGATCTCTCTTCATTGATAAAAAGCTTGGATATACATTCATGGTTGTACACTCTTATTCCTATGATCTTCTACCCTTCCCCCATGATAATTTTGATTCTTGGAACCCTTGATGAAGCCTCTCTTCTCTTTTTACGATGAGATTTTCTAACTACTTGAGTAGTTAAGGTTTCTTCCTCTCTTGAAATTCCCGTACAAGTTTCTTCTTGAAACACTCCCTTTAATTAATGCCTCATCAGTTTTTCATTAATAAAATTATATAATCAATATATACATATCAAAAATGGGTCCCTTTCCCTTTTTAATAATTTTTTTTAAATAAACTTTTATTTTCATAATTTTAATTAATTGCCCTTTAAAAGAGGGGGACTGTGTTTTAATTTTTTGGAAGTGAAAATAATTTTTTTAGCCATGTAAACCATTTATTATTTCATCTTCATCATATTATATTTCCAACTATATAAAGTTTTCCCAAATCTGTCACCCGGATCTCAAGATATGAGATCGTGAAGTTGAGTTGTCACGTAGGCCCATTAAAAATGAAGTTGAATGATGTTTTAAATTATATGGAAAATGTAGCGACCTTCAAGCCTTTAAAACTGTAACATCATCTTCTACGTCAAAATACCTTTCCAATGGTATAAATGTTACGTGATTCTGGCACCCGAAGCTCAATTTATGGCCTTCGCAAGATTAACACTCAGCCACTGTCAATCAAAATTCATTGGCAAATTTGGGCTCTTGGATTAAATTTCGTCCTTCCTTAAGGAAATTTGACTTGTGCCAATTCAACCACCAATATTCCCAATCAGCACTGATGAGTCACCCAACCAAATGTCTCCACATGTAATTACCTCATATGTCAATAATTTACCATGTGTCGCAAGTTGTAAGTTGTCACGTGTCTCCAATTTTGAAGTGCTATGTGTCGAAGAGTGAGTAGTTGATATGTGGAAAGTTCTTATTGGATGGTGGTGTAATGGAGGAAACTTAAGATAAAAATTTAAGTATAGGAAAATGGGAGAGAGGATAAGTGAGGGAATAAGAGCATGCGGAGTTGGTGGAGGTGAGAGAGGTGAGGTGAATGAGCCCATGAGTCCGCCAACCCGCGGACTCGACAAACTGATAAAATATTCTAAGTGTTAAAGTATTGAGTGAGAAAGGGAGTAAGGGGAGAAATGTAGGTGTCGGAGGTATAGAGTGTAATATGTATACATTGGGTTGGCGGGTGAGGGAGTGTGAGGATTTGAGGGAATGTATGAGTCCTCCAACCCATGAACCCGATGAGGAGATGAGGGAGGAGTCCCAAAAATACTAAGTGTTGAGACTAGTTGAGCGTATGGGATAGGTAGTAGGAGCAGAGTCAAAAAGAGAAAAAATATTAAGTATGGAAAGGAGAGGAGGGGAATATGAGAGAAATGAGGTAATGGGAAAAATGACTAAGTATAGAATGAGATAATGAATAGAGGTTAAGGGAAAGAAAAGGAGAACATGACACTTAGAAAAATCTCCATATCTCTTCTTGTAATATTTCCAATGGACTTCCAGAAAGAAGTATGCATATCTTGGTCGTGGAGACTGGGATTTTGATTCTACGAAATGAATGGTGAATCCGAGACTAAGGGATACAAAATGAACTTATAATAGTTCAAAATCTTTCATCTTCCGATATCATTTTTTTTTATTAATCCAAGAGAGGGAGAATATAGTTGACCAAATTTCGGTCAACATGTACCTTCACGGATTTTCGACTAAGTGGCACCACCTTAATATGGTGGGAGAGTAAGATGCAATTTGATCTTTTTCAAAAGGGTAAAGTAATATCTTCCTAGGATAAGTTTACTAAGGATATAAGGAAACAATTTTATCTAATGGCTCATACACAAACAACAATGATCAAATGACAGTATCTAAGACAGGGTAAAGGCGAGAAAATTCAGGCATATACACATGAATTCAAAAAGAAGGCATTATCATTAGGAATTACGTTGTATACTCATGAAACTAGTCTTATGAAATATATTGGTGGCATGCACTCATATATTTGTCACACTATTCTAATGTTTATCCCTACTAACATTGATAAGGTGTTAGTACAAGATACACATCTAGAGGCTAGTGAGGGTAAGCATGTGAGAAAAGATAAGAAGACATTCAAGTTCAAGAAGAAACCGAAAGGTAAATGGAAGAGTAATAAATCAACCACAGTGAAACAAGCTTAGGGAAGACGTACATGTTTCCACTGTCAGAAAAAGGGACATGAGAAATCACAGTGTTGGAAGTTGCATCCAGAATTATGACCAAGAAAATTCAAGAATAAAGGGAAACATACAACTGTTGCATCAGATCATCAGGATCTAGGGTTAGATTCTAGATATGAATCTAATATCATGGACATACAAAGCAAATACCAGCTATCACTTCAAATTATTCAGTTCAATCTGCCAAAGTGGAAAGTGATATTGATCAAAAGAAGAGAAGTAAGTTTTTTCATGTCAGATTTATAGTCAAGCATACCAAGGTAGATTCTTTATTTGACAGGGGATCTCAAGTTAATATAATATATGAAGAAATTTTTAATAAGTTGGGTTTGACTACGACACCTCACAAAAAACCATATCCATTAGGTTGGGTGTGTGACAATTCTAAGTTGCAAATGACAAAACAATCTAAGATCAAGTTTGCAATTACAACTAAGTTATTTGATGAGGTCAAGTTAGATGTTGTGTCTCTTCACATTTGAGGCATTGTCTTGGGTAGTACATATCTAATTGACAGGAAGGTTGCATTCTACCGAGAAGAGAATAAATATCATATTTTCAAGGATGGGGTTGAATATATTGTCAGAGCTCATCGCATCAAAACTAATGTTTATTTAGTCAACACAGGGTAAATGAAGAGACTAGTGAGAACAAGTAAATCTTTTGTTCTCGTGATAGTGAAATAAGAAGAAGAAGATATAACAGATGCTTTATCAAGTTGTGATCCAAATCATAAGCATGAGTTGATCAACATCATATCTAATTATGATGAGTTTTTTCAGGAACCTACAGGGTTGCCTCCTAGAAAAGGGGTTGAACATGAAATATATTTGCAACAGGATGCTCCTCTTCTGAACATTAGAATGTAAAGGTCATCAGTAATCAAGAATGCAGAAATAAAGAAGCAAGTTTAGGAGTTGCTAGATAAGGGAATCATCAGACCAAGCTCCTCTTTGTGTGGTTCTCCTATTGTACTAGTTCCGAAGAAATATGGCACATGGAGGATGTATATTGATTTTCGAGCCCCAAACAAGATTGCAGTCAGGAACCATTATCCTCTTCCCATAATAGATTATCTATTAGATAAATTAAAGAATGTTGTGTATTTCACGAACCTGGACTTGAGAAGTGGTTACCATCAGATCAAAATTACAGAAGGTGACATATGGAAGACTACTTTCAAGACCAAACAAGGATTGTTCGAATGGTTGGTTATGCCATTTGGGTTATGCAACTCACCATCAACATTTATGAGAGTAATGAATGATGTGTTAAGACCCTACATGGATTGTTTTGTTATTGTATATCTAGATGAAATATTGATCTTTAGTCGAATATGGGAAGATCATATAAAGCATGTCAAGATAGTCTTTGAACTCTTGAATAAGGACAAGTTTTATATAAAGTTATCTAAATGTGAATTTGGAAAAATTTCTCTAGTATATCTGGGATATACTGTAGGGAATGGCCATCTAAAGATAAATCCTACAAAGGTAGAAGTCATTGTAAAATGTCCCAAGACAACTAATGCCACTGAAGTCAGGAGGTTCTTAGGAGAAATATAGTACTAGAGAAAATTCATTTCTAATTTCTCATACATAGCAGGACCTCTACATGACTTAACAAGTGTTAAGAAAGTATTTCAATGGGAAAGAATGTAACAAAAATCCTTCGAGACATTGAAGGAAAAGATAAGAATCACACCAGTTTTGGCTCTTTCAGATCTCCAACAACCATTTGATATTTAAACCGATGCAAGCAGATATTCCATGGGCACAGTCTTGATGCAATGAAATAAACCTATAAGTTATCATTATGAGACTTTCACTCAAGTTGTGATTAACTATCCAACATATGATAAGGAATTGTATGTGTTGGTACAAAGTGTAAAGAAATTGAAGAATTACTTAATGGTAAAGGAAACCATAATTCATACCGATCATCAACCATTATGGTATTTGTAGTCATAGACCAAGATACAAAAGTTATGACACTTCACGTGGATGGTTTTTATACAATAGTTTCATTTGGAAATCAAGTATAGTAAGGGTATTCATAACAAGGTTGTAGATATGTTGTCAAGACCAATAATTAATACATCCATAATAATCAGGTATAATCCTTTAGCACATGAAATTTATGCAGAACAATATGCTAGGGATGATGATTTTAAAGAAGTATATGATGCATTAACTCATGGTAATCAACAATAAGATTATTATATGAATGACAATTTATTATATCATCTTGGAAAACTATGTATACCAAGAGATGAAAGAGTGAATGTAATCAGAGAAGCTCATACATATCTAAACTATGGTCATTTCGGGGTTGGTAAGATAGTTGCATAGTTACAAAGGTATTTTTATTGGCCTCAGATGAACGAGACAATTTCCAAGTATATCAAAGGTTGTGTTATGTGTGCCACAAGTAAGCCTAACAACATAAAGCTAGGATTATATACACCACTTCCAATACCTTCTCAGCCATGGGAAAGTATCTCCATGGACTTTGTAGGGGGGTTGATGATGTCCAGGACATGTCATAATTATCTATATGTCGCGGTGGACAGATTCAACAAAATGTGTATTCTAATACCATGCAAGAAACCAGTTACAACTGAATACACAACACATATGTTATTTTCCAATGTATGGGTTCATTTTGGACTTCCTACATCTATAATATCAAATTGAAACTCTTGATTTATGGGAAATTTTTGGTCTCATTTATGGGAACTAATGGAAACTAAGTTGAAGAAGAGTACAAGTTTTCATCTACAGGCAGATGGAAAGACAGAGGTGGTAAACAAAAAAATGGTACATCTGCTTCGAGGATACTACAACAAGCATCCTAAATTATGGGATGAATATTTACCTTATATCCAACATTCCTACAATCATGCCATGCATTCGTTTACTCAGAAAACCCCATTTGGAGTATGTTTGGGGTGCTTTCCTAAGACACCTATGGAATTGTTTTTTGGATAAGCAATTAAAGAAGATGGTCATGATGATACAGATAAAGATAAATGGTTCATTCAAAATATTCAATAGGTACATCAAGTAGTACATGAAAAATTGGAGAAGATTCAAGCCAAGTACAAGGCAAGGCATGACAAACATCGGGTTGATCAACAATTCAAATTCGGTGATCAAGTATGGTTAATAATCACAAAATATAGAATGGAAGGTGAAATTCAAAAGCTAAGGGCAATCCGATGTGGTCCATTTAATATCTTGGAGAATATTGGTACTAATGCCTTTCGTTTAGATATACCATCCTACATGGAAATGTATTCAGTGGTAAATGTTGAGAATTTGAAACTCTATGAGCCTCTTATGATTATGGATGAAGATGAAAGTATTCAGGTTCCAATAGTTGATGATTTTTCTCTAGAATATTTTGACGAACTATAGGAATATGTCATTCTCAACAGAAGGATCAAGACTTCACAATGAGGTGATGTGGAATTTCTTCTTGGTCTAAAAGGGGTAAAACCAAGTAAATCCAAATAGATGGAGATTTAAAGAGTGAGGGAACTCTATCCTAACCTAGTTGCTAAGTAATCAAATCTTTTGGTGCTCCAAAAGTATTCCAATGGGGAGGAATGATCTAGGAGTATCCGGGGATGTTCATAGAGGTCCAGAAAGATCAAGAACATCCACAAAGGTCCAGAATGGTTCATAAATGCTCAAAATTTTACCATCCCAAATTCTCTCGAAAATTCCATCAATGCGTATATCTCATCATCAACTTTCCAACGATGCAAATTTCACCTCAAACAGAGTTCATATGCAAATTTATGAGCGATCAAAGTTCTAGTCAAACTAGGTCAAAAGTCAAAGTCCACATGGGAAAAAGGGTGTCACCATTGCAAGGGTGACATGTGGCACATGATTGTTGGAATATGACTGGGAAAGGTACAATCCAAGTGGTCCAATTACATATTAACAAGTGGTGCACAAGTGGTCCAATTACAGGTTGACACATGGCATGTACAAGACAATGAGAGGCTACCACATGGAAACCTCCCATTGACCTATATTGGCAAGGTTCATTAAAGAATTTTGGGAGTCGACGAGGGTAGAACCTGTGACCTCCAAATCCTTACACAAACCTTTGTTGCCAATATGCCACAAACACGGGTCTTACCCTATTATGGCGTCAATTGTATTTGAGTTAAATTGAAAGTTCAATCGGTGGTGAAAAGGGGATGAGGGCCTAAGCCCTCGACCCATAGTCCTATTATCATTCAATGTAAGCATGTCCACAATCCACATGAGTCAGAATATATATAACCATATATATTAAAGTTATGGAGGGCATGAACTATATGCCATATAACTACACCAACCTCCGAATATAATGCATGGAAATCAACGGTCAGTGGGGATCAAACTCTCGACCTTCCACATATAGTACCAACAACTTAACCAATATTCCTATGGTGCAGGTTTGGTTATGAAACCAACCAAATTGTATTAATTTCCTACCATAAAATTCAGAGGACGATTAGGGGACCGAGCCCTATTTAATGGGCAGGCAGACCGAGGATTGTACACACTAATTAATGAAGAGTTTAGTCTCGTAACTTGTGCCCGAGGGTACCAAAGTTGTGAGGCTATAGCGTAAAGCACGTGGAGGGGTACCTTGATGTATGTTCAAGATTTTTATACTCATTTTGCACGATTTTTCACCAGGAATCCAATGGTGCACTCTGTTTCTTCATTTGAGCAACATGTAAAAAGTCATTGTAAAATGCACGCATTTGAGCATTAATAAAATAAGGTCTCTATTGGAAGCAGATCCAGAGAGGTAGCCTTAAATTGGGTGAACTCCATTTTTCCAACTTGTGTATGTGATTTCATTATTTTTGTTCATTTCAAGATTCATTATTTTGCAAGATATTTATCATTAAAGTGGATTTGGCTAGATAATTTCTTCACATGTAATTTGCATACAGTCAAGCGATCATTTTATTTCAAAGATCAAGTAGATAATTTTTATGTATTAAGAGATTAATAAGCATCTAAGGATTTTTTGGATCAAGTTGGTATCATAGAAGGTTTGACAAGTGTTTGCAAGTGAATTCTTACAAGAGCCAAACTCAAACTTGGTAAAGGAAAACTTACAAGTTATAAGTCTTATATTGGAAAGAGATCTCGAAGACATAAGATGTATTTTGAAAGGGGAGAAGAGTAATATCATCCCATGAGTCATGAAAACATCAGAGATACACTCCAATCATCAAAATAAACAATAGATGATTTAGAATGAAGAATTCAAAATCCTGTAAGTAGAGAGTCTTTGGTAAAAGGAGAAGGAGGAGGTGAAGGTGGTGGACCTTTAGAACCCCCTTCACCATCCTCATCATCATCCTCAGTTTCTTATGAAGCAAGTAAACATTATTCTCGTCAAAATAAGTCCTCTAATAAGTCTGATCATAATCTTCCATTACTAAAATTGGATGTCAAGTTCGCATTTTCGAGCTATGATGGAGAATTGGATGCTGAAAAATTGAACAACTAGATCAAGCAGATAGAGGTATATTGTAGGGTTCAAAATATTATGGACGAGGATGGAAATATATAGTTAACTACTCTTCGACTAAGTGGAACTGCCTTATATGGTGGGAGAGTAAGATGCAATTTGATCTTGTTCAAAAGGGTAAAGTAATCTCTTCCTGGGATAAGTTTACTAAGTCTATAAGGAAACAATTCTATCCACTGGCTCATACACAGATGACAATAATTGAATGGAAACATCTAAGACAGGGTAAAGGCTAGAACATTAAATCATATACACATGAATTAAAAAAAAAGGCATTATCATTAGGAATTCCATTGTATACTCATGAAACTCTTCTGAAATATATTGGTTGCATGAACTCATATCTTCGTCACACTATTCTAATGTTTAACCCTACTAACATTGATAAGGTGTCAGTACAATCTACACATCTAGAGGCTGGTAAGGGTAAGAATGTGAGTGAAGATAATAAGCCATTCAAGTTTGAGAACAAAACGAAAGGTAAATGGAAGAGTAAGAAATCAGCCACTATGAAGAAAGATGAGGGAATACCTACATGTTCCCACTGTAAGAAAAAGGGACATGAGGAATCACAATGTTGGAAGCTGCATCCAAAATTACGACCAAGAAAATTCAAGGATAAAGGGAAGCAAAATACCTATGCATCGGCTCATCAGGATATAGGGTCATATTCTGGAGATGAATATAAACTCATGGCCATATGAAGCAAAGGTATATCAACTATCAATTCAAATTCTTCAGTTCAATCCGCCCAAGTGGAAAGTGATATTGATCAAAATAAGAGAAGTGAGATTTTTCATATCAAATTTATAGTCAAGCATACCAAGGTATATACTTTATTTGGAAGTGGATCTCAAGTTAATCTAATATCTGAAGTGATTGTTAAGAAGTTGGGTTTGAAGATGACACCTCACAAAAAACCATATCCATTAGGTTGGGTGTGTGATGATGCTAAGTTGCAAGTGAGGAAACAATGTAATATCATGTTTGCAATTACAACTAAGTTCTTTGAGGAGGTCGAGTTAGATGTTGTGCCTCTTGACATTTGCAACATTGTCATGGGTAGTCCATATCTATTTGACAGGAAGGTTGCGTTATACCGAGAAGAGAATATATATCATCTTTTCAAGGATGGGGTTGAATATATTGTCATATCTCATCGCATCAAAAGTAATGTTTCTTTAGTGAGCACAGGGAAAATGAAGAGACTAGTAAGCGCAAGTAAATATTTTGTTTTCATGATAGTGAAACAAGAAGAAGAAGATATAATAGATGCTTTATCAAGTTGTGATCCAAATCAGGAGTTGATCGACATCATATATAATTATGATGAGTTTTTTAAGGAACCTACAGGGTTGCCTCCTAAAAGAGAGGTTGAACATGAAATATAGTTGCAGTAAGATGCTCCTCTTCCAAACATTGGAATATACAGGTCATCAGTAATTGAGAATGCATAAATAAAGAAGCAAGTTCATGAGTTTCTCAATAAGGGAATCATCAGACAAATATTCTCTCCATGTGGTTCTCATATTGTACTAGTTCCGAAGAAAGATGACACTTGGGGGATGTGTATTGATTTTCGAGCCCTCAACAAGATTATGGTCAAGAATGATTATCGTCTTCCCAGAATAAATGATCTATTAGATCATTTAAATAAGGTTGTGTATTTCATGTAGCTAGAATTGAGAAGTGGTTACCATCATATCATAATTGTAGAAGGTGACATATGGAAGACTGCTTTCAAGACCAAACAAGGCTTGTCCGAATGGTTGGTTATGACATTTGGGTTATGTAACTAATACAAGAGGATCTAAAACGGAAAAAATTCAAAGTGCTCAAATCTCAACTAAAAAAATGCTAAGTCGAAGTGCTCATCGCAAGATTTCCAATGGTGCAAATGACACCTCAAACAGAGTTAGAATGAAGAAGATATGGCCAGTCAAATTTTTGGCCAACCTAGTCAAAGTCAAAGGGTGACTCAAATTTTGTATTGCTGACATCGAAAATTGATTGTGCATAGAATACATCATGATGAGATCATCATGCTAACGTGGCACTATCTAGGAGGTGACACATGGAAGGTTGATTTGGAACTTTTGGTGGGCACTTGGGCCAATTGGTGAGTGCCATGTGGCACCCCCAGGGGATGCCACATGGGACCACCCATAGGTTGCCATGTGGCCTCCTTACAACAGGAAACATGGCTGCTTACATAAACTATTGATTGGATCGGTTCGGTGGGTAGTAGGGTGCCATGTGGCACCCCAAAAAGGCCCAATGAGGGTTGGGCAATGAAATTCATGGCCCGCATAATCCAGTGACCAAATACCATAGAATCTGGTCAAGCTGCGACTTCCATGCAGGGGTTCCGTCATGTGAGTTAGTGCCAAGTAATAAAAAGGAACGAGAAGTTTCGGCCCATATAACCATATTACAAACAAAGGTTTACGTTGTAATATGGTTTTAACCATATATCCCACATTGCATATTGTTACAACAAGTACCCAAAAGGGGAGGCCCGCGGGCTTGACCTTGGGACCTCCCCCAACTATAAACCTTTAATTAAACCAAGCTATTGATCAAGTTAACGGTCGTGTTTTAAAGACCATCGACGTTTTTTCAATTTAAACTCAAATTTTTCTAGAGCTTGAGGCTCCTCACCCAAGTACGGTCCAGACACAATTTTCAATGCAGGTTTGAGTAATAATTGCAGACTATCAACACACTTTACGAGGAGAAGAGCCTAGGAGGGGCATGGAATGAGCAGTGTCATAATTTCATGATTTCACAGTCATTTATGCATGTTTTCTCGCCACGATTCCACCAAATATTTCTAATTTTTCATTTGGACAACATACCAAAAGGCCATTTTTCAGACTTGAGGTATATAAAGCCTCTCCACTTCAAAGAAGGCTCGGAAACGTAGTCCATTCTTGGGAAAAACATTTTTATCATGTCTTGTGTTATTTCTCTTCTTCTCATCTTTTCTCCATATGTATGTCATCTTTAATGATGTTGCACATAAGCTTTCATTTACACTCTTTAATGTAATTCTTTTAGTACGTCATCGATGAAAAGATCCTGGATCATGTTGGTATCAAAGCAGTCTTCTTTGACTTGACTTGTGAGTGTGAATGCTTACCAGAGCCAAGCTCAAAGCAGGTGAAGGAAAACTTATTATTTTCAACCCAGATATTGGACATGCAACTCGAAGAAGGAAAATGGATGATGAGGAGAGGTGTCAAGCATGAGTAGAATTTTCACAAGATCTTCTACCGGATGTCAGACACGGTAGAAAAACTGTATGCAAATTATGAAGAGAGAGTGGTAAAAAAGGAGGAGAAGAAGAAAACTAAAGGAGAGGATAATGTTGCAGTGAACCATGGAATTGGAGGAGATCCTCCTGATCCTCCATCACCATCTTCAATTTCAAGATCTTCTTCCTCTTCCTCTCATTCTCAACATTCTCATCATTCTAGTTTTCATCCAAGTACTTCTAAAAAGTCATTATTGAAACTAGATGTGAAATTTAATTTTCCCATGTTTAAAGGAGAATTTAATGTAGACAAGATTAATAATTAGATCAAACAAATTGAAGGTCATTTTCGTGTACAAAATATTAAAGAGGAAGAGGAAAATATCCAGTTGGATTCTCTTCGAATCGAAGGCACAACCCTTGTATGGTGGGAGATGTTATCACTATAAAAAAAATTCATCTGGAGTCCCAGCCTCGGGACTTAGTAGGAGGCTAAATCGGTATAGAGGAGCGATAGACTGGCAGATGGGGCCACATCTAGTGGATAGGTGAAGTTGGTGGGACCCAGTGGGTCACATATCATGGGCGCCATAGATCGAAAATCGTGGAGCATGTCAGGATGAGAACTAATGCGGAGGTTAATCTTTTGAAAGCGAGCTGATAGGAATACCACAGTTTCTTCTCAAAGGCACGTGGTGCCACTAGATGCATATCGGGGGGAAAAGAGGGTGAGATCGAAATCGCTCAATCACACCCCGATGTCACCTTTCAAAATATCATTGAATATGTAAAATCCAAGGGTCACATGTGGAAAGGGAAAGTTGATAGCCAGTCAAATCATCTCAGGACAGTTTTTTGGGTACTTTTCGTTCATGCGATGTCGGGTGAGCGCCACCAAAAAACTGATTCGAAGGCTCATCATTTGAAATCAATGTCCGAACATGATAAGCCATTATCCATGCAAGGAATTTCTTCAGTAGCCCATGATTAGCACTCAATGACATATGTCATTCAAAACATGGGTGACATTGCTATGTTGTTGGTGATTAATGTTTTATTCCAGAACAGGGTAACCTCGAATCAGATCACTTGTCTAATTCTTGTACAAATAAGGGAGGTAAGCTCGTGCTTCCGAGAAAACTAGAGGAAATGGAGAAGACAGATCCAGGGGCCTTCAACAAACCGGGATGTTCAAATAATCTGAAAAAATTATCAATGAAGAGGAAAGAAAATCTTGTTGCACGTATATTGGCAACAAAATTTCACACTGAGCCTACAGATGAATCAGGAGCAAGTAGAGAGATAAGATTAAATCCTGTCATGAAGGATTTAATCATTGATGGATATTCAGACAGTTCCTACATGTAAGATGGATAAATTAAACGAAACAAGCGACGAAAGAAGGTGAATGAAGATGAAATGGTCGAAGTATTGGAGAAAGTCAGCATGTTTGGCTCGACACCTTAAAGGAAGAAAACACAAATATGAAATAAATTACAAGATAAACTAAGTATATTTCATGAAATTTTGTGATGATGCAGAAAAATGGCGTTTAGGATAAAATCTTGAATATGTCAATTTGTTTATTATAACGTTCCCTAGAAAATAGGAGTTCAGTTGTTGTACGTTACTCCTTCTGTGGCCAATATCTATTTTTGGAATCTCGGGGAAGATGATCCATTTTGAATTCCCTATGTAATTTATCTATATATATTATCAAAAAGATAAATGAATGGTTGGACTTACCGGAGAGGGGTTTGCCCTCATAGTAAGAGAACTTTGTAGTTTCTTAGGAAATTTTAATATAAGAAGATAAGGTTTTTCTTAGATAGTCAAGATTCATCACAGTGTTGATGTTCAATGTGTTTTCCAGTCCTTCATATTCATGAATGTGTTTTTTATGCTAGTGATAATCTCTAAGTAATAGAAGGAATTCATTTGTGTTAGTGATCCTTCTTACATCGATTATACTTGTTATGTATTTTTGGTTACTGTTTCAGACTTCACTCATGATCGGTGCTCTATTTTCAATAGTCAACCACTATGTTTCCTCTTCTAATGCCCAACCAAGAGATTTTCCCTCTAGAAGATGCCTCTTGCTAATAGTATTATTTCCTTTCCTCTCATCTACCATCTCATATTACTTATTTGGATGAAAATCATACCTATTGTTTCTCTGTTCCCTCTGGAAATAGATAGCTTATAACTCTTCATACTTTTTCAGGAATGGACCCCATTTCCCAATGGCCCTTCTCTTCTGTTTTGTCCTACCACCTTTAAATTTTACACCATGGAATAATTTGACCTCTGTACGTGTATTGCCAAATATTTTGAATACCCCAAATAGTTGTATGTTCAAGAGAGCCCTCTCTGGTTGGAAATGTCAGAATCCAACCTAAAGTTGGTTGAAATAGTTACCTCTGTCATTTGTCTATCATCCAAACAAAATTTGCAGAGTGCTAACATTCTGGAGTTGTTGCCTGGGAACGAAAGTGAAATTTTCCCTGGGAAAGAACGACATAGTTGAGTTCTAAGGTTAGAGAGTAGCAAACACTTAGACACATATTGGTTGTATTCCTGCTTTGGTGACTCCACACATCAAAAAATCAGTTTGAAGGTGATTCCACTGGTAGAAGAATCCAGAAAGTTAAATTTTCACTGGTGACTCCACTGTCCAAAGACTCAGTAACCTAAAGATTTTGTTGGCGACTCCATTCAAGCTTCAAATGTGATTCAGAAACTCCACTGGAAGATAATATCCCTTGACAGAGGTATGAAAGGACATCATGGGAGAAAACAAGTACCTAAAGTTGAGTTTTTTCCAAGGCATAATATTTTTTGTTATTAATTACCTTTTGTCTTTTCCTGAACATGATAAACAAACTTTTATTCACCTGCTGCAGGAGAATGATGATCATGATAATATTGAAATTGTATATGATCCTCCTAAAGTTATACAGATATATCCTCAGTTTCTCATTGATTTTGATCAAAATATCCCATCTGAGCCATGTGTTAACCATGACCAAGTTGATGAGCTTCATGAAACCAAGGCTAATCTTTCACCTCATATACTTGATCCAATACCTTCCAAGACTCAACATAGATACAAACCCTTAAAATTACCCCACATCCTTCATGATTTTCCTCCAAAGCACTATTGTTGGCACAGGGGCAGACCCAGGGTTCAACGCTACAACAACGCACCAACAAAGCCCTAACTACTAGCCCTTTCGACAACACCTACGAAGCAGATGAAGTCTCACCCGAGGTAGAGGTAGGGGTGGTTGCAGGACTCAGATGTCTGCAACCTTAGCTAGGACACAGATATGTGATTCTAACTCTTAACAGAGCACTTAGCAATAAACATTCATCAATATTCAGTTCTTAGTAACAACATAGACAAACCCTAATTACAAAGCATCAAAGTATCCAACCAGATCTAGCATCTAACAACACTTAGCATGATGAAACATATAAGGTATTAATGGATTCATCACTAAGCATATGTATATCAGTCAGAGCTAACATCCATCCATATTATTAATCACTAAGCATCAACAGATCATTCATCAAGCACATTAACATATAAGCACATCAACACATTGCACAAAGCAGAGTAACACAACATATACGTGGTTCACCCCCCCCTGGGGCTACGTCCACCAACTCTTCTTCTCTTCTATTATATTCTGTTAATCAGTTACATGCACAAAGCCTCAAAAACCCTACTTCGCATAGGACAGGAGATCCACGCGCACCTCGCCAGATCCCCCTTCCCTGAGCTAGGTTACAACACTAAGCCTTCTATAGTTACTTGAACTCATCTTTGCAAGCTTCACACAGTATGCACAAATCACTTACAATCCTTCGATCACATAGATCGATCACTAGCCCGAGCTAGGTTACAACACTAAGCCTTCTACGGTTACTTTCACTTAGCTCTACAAGCTTCACACAATATGCACAAAGCACTTACAATCCTTCGATCACATAGATTGATCACTAGCACTTAGCACATTGGCCTAACATCACATAGATTCCCTTCCTTACACTGCCTAGAAATCTATTTATACTTTACAAAATAGGCCTAAACATGGGTGAACCCATGGGTCGACATACCATACCCATTACATAATCCCAAACCCCAAAAAGGACCCAAAAAGGGGCCGAGATCCCATGATCTCTGCTTCATCTTGCGCTCTGTCTTCGATAGGCTATCGAAGTCCCAAAATAGGTCAAACTTGACTAAGGATCTCCCAAAACTTGGTCAAGGGCCAACACGCCCCCAACACTCACCTGTGATGTGTCCCGAGCCACTTTGATCTGGGTAGTTCTACTTCAAATGCCTCAAGCTTGGCTCTAGCTGCTTAGACTTGTTGTTGTTCCATGGCCTCCTGTTCAGTGAACTGTTGGATGACTTCCTCGTTCATGAGTCCTTATAGGCATTGTTTTGCTGTAGAAACAACTTGCTCTAGTTTTTCTCCTTGGACTTCGGTCTCTGTGAACAATTGGTAAGCCTCGTCCTGTACAGGTTGGAGTCTTTGAGTCACTTCTATGAATTTTCTCTAAACGGTGTGAACCTGCTGCTGGGCAGTGTGCTGCTCTTGGGATAGTTTCATTCTTTCCACAACTGACAAGGGCTTCAATTGTGCCTGTATTGTCTCTTCTTGATGCTTTTCCTCCTGGAGCTGCAACTTCAATGACTGTATTTTCATGCTAGGTGTTGTATCAATTGACATGTCAGGCGCACTGCACCATTCTGGATGGAGGATACCTTGTAGCCTCACGTCCCCTTCTCGACATCGTCGTATGTGTCCTTAGTATTCTGTGCTAGCACATGATCTGTGGCCTTCCCTGGGTAGAACTCGTGTGGTTCAGGTCCTTGCATGCTCAACCCTATGATCCTATGGATCAACATTGAATCGACTGTAATATGATGGTCTAGTAATAAATATCCGCCATGGTAACACGAAGTAACTTCCTGGTGTCTTCTGAAGTGTGGGATCTTCATGACATTTAACATAGTGGATTGCTCGAGGTTCATCGTCCATGGCTGAGGGATTATCTTTGAGTTCTTTCCCTTTGTCATGGTTAGGTATTTGTATGCGGCGAGCATGCTGTAGTTCTTGAGATCTCCGAGGTTGAAGTCATTGAAATTCAACGTTGCGATATTGTCCTGATGTGCTTGAACTGCACATATCCCCTTTGGGAGGTATGCAATGACCATGGTGTACTCGAAATCTCTAGGTACACTATCACGACTTACCATGCCAGCTAGAGGCGGGATATAGTCGGGTAATATAGATGGGATCAACTTCGCATTGGCTAGGTCATCTTTGTGTTTGGTTCTCTTTTCTGTTGATGGTTGAGATGATCTGGCTTTGCGAGAAGTCAACGGAGAGGCTTGAATTCCTCTCATCAATGACACTTGTATACCTGCAGACATCGACATTGCTCTTTTGGTCATGAGGTCGATGAGAGCTTCCTCGACAATTTTATCTGTCGCGCTAAAATCGTTCGACATACACGCTCGGGTTTGAAAATATCAGGGTCAAAGATTAGTCTCTCAATGCACTGGGATAGGTTACAAAAGCGCGATGATCACTGTGTGAAAATCAACTAATCTACGGGATCAAATTCACAGTTAGCAAAAGTGTTCTCGATGCATGGCGCGATAGGATAAATAGATACTTGGTTATAGATCTCTTGCAATGGGAAATAAGCCTTCATTAACTCAGTTCTGTCCATTACGACACGGTTCCAATGGTTTGGTGGAAAGATGTCTAACCATTAATGCCTTTCTTCCCATTCGAGGCGTCAGTCGAATGGTTATACTGTCTCTAATGACTATATTGCTTCGCCATGGAGAAGTGCCATGTGACGCTGTTCTGGTATTCCGGCAAATCTCCAATTTTGTAAATTTTCCTTCTGCGAAGCTCCCTTGGGAACCTTCTTTAATTTTTCAATCTTAGCTATCTTCTTACTTAGTTTTCTAGCCTTATTTTCGGTGAGCTTCATCGAAGAATTCCTTTTTCCATTCCGATTCTTATCTTCTTTTGGCATTCGTGTTATTGATATTTTCTCCTAGAAATCAAGGGTAATACTTCATCTATATTTGGAATAGGTACTGCAATATTCTGTGGGTCTTATAGTGTTCTTCCATCTTCGACATTCCATTCTTTGGTTTTAAATAGATTTGCTTGGTTCTCCTGTTCTTCAATAAACTGTGTGATCTTCCTAGTCATGAAATATTTTAGCTCTTGCTTCTTTTGTTCTAAGACTTATTTTTCTTTCCTTCTGGCCTGATCTCTTTCAATCCAAGTTTTTCTGAGAAACGTAGTAAATGGAGTGCTATCCTCAATAAACTTAACAACTTCAAATTCTTCCTCTATCAAAGTTCCATTGGCATTCATAGATATCTGGGTAATCTTTCCACATAGGTTTATCAGGTTTCCTCTGAATAGTCCTATTCCTCCTAATGAAGGAATCATAGCAGGCCCTCCTATAGATTTCCAAGTTCTTTCTGTCATGATATTCACCTATGTTTCCTCATCCAGAACACAGTTAATATCGAAGTCTCCTATTCTTACTTCAATGCATTATTTTTCTTTGAAGACCTATGATAAACTGATATATCGATGATCATTTAGGGTTTCTTTCATCTGTAGCAATACTTTCTCTAATTATTTCTGGGGTTCTATCATAATCTCAGTTGCTTGACTTTGCTCATGGTCTCCTTGTCTCATATTTATCCTTTCAAGCTGAGCAATCATTATAGGGCAATCCAAAACTTCATGGTCCATAGCTTTGCAACAAAGGAAACTAGGCTTTCTACCAGGGCATTCCTTATCCAGATGTCCCGGTCTTCTACAAATATAACAAAGGGTTAATTCTCTCTTTCTTTTAAATGATCCCCATCATTTCATGTACTGCGCGCTAGGATCATAGTGGTTAAACTGCAAAAAAATATTTCTAGGATCCTACATCCATTTGTTAGTCCAAAAATTCTTTCTATACATAGGTATAACACATTTTTCACTATTCTTATAAGATCTACTCATATCAAATCTTCTTTCTTCTATCAATGCCCTAGTTTCCAAGCTAGGATAAATCTTATCAAACATGTCTAGATCCATAGTTTAGAAAAACAAATTTCCACTAATCTTATTTCTATAGAACACAAAGCTTCCAGATCTAAAACTTTTCAATATTCTTACCTTTATCATAGCACAAAGCGTTTAGATCTTACCTCTTTTCTTCAGATCGGGCTTCTATTCTTTAGCACAGAGCTTCACAAACTGAGTAGAGTACTATGCACTAGAGCGACAGATCTACGCACATATCTTTCACAATTTCAGGTCAGATCTTTGCACAAATCTTCTTCTTTCTCAGTTCCCAACAATCACAGTTTTAGGACCCTACAACGGAACCATTTGTTGGCATAGGGGTAGACCCAGGGTTCAATGATAAAACAATGCAGCAACAAATCCCTGACTACCAACCCTTTTGGCAACACCTGCGAAGCAGATGAAGTCTCACCCGAGGTAGAGGTAGGGGTGGTTGCAAGACTCAGATGTCTGCAACCTTAGCTGGGGCACAGATCTGTGATTCTAACTCTTAACAAAGCACTTAGCAGTAAACATTCATCAATATTCAGTTCTTAGTAACAACGCATACAAACCCTAATTACAGAGCATCACAGTATCCAACCAGATCTATCATCTAACAAAACTTAGCATGATGAACCAGATTAGGTATTAATAGATTCAACACTAAGCATATGTATATCAGTCAAATCTAACATCCATCCATATTATTAAGCACTAAGCATCGACAGATCATTCATCTATATTAAAGAACTAAGCACATTAACATGTAAGAACATCAACACATTGCACAAAGCAGAGTAACACAACATATACGTGGTTCACCCCCCCTTGGGGATATGTCCACCAACTCTTATTCTCTTCTATTATCTTCTGTTAATCAGTTACATGCATAGAACCTAAAAAAACATACTTCGCATAGGGCAGGAGATCTGCTCGCACCTCACCAGATCCTCCTTCCCCAAGATAGGTTACAACACTAAGCCTTCTACAGTTACTTGCACTCAGCTCTGCAAGATTCACACAGTATGCACAAAGAACTTACAATCCTTCGATCACATAGATCGATCACTAGCCCAAGCTAGGTTACAACACTAAGACTTCTACAATTACTTTCACTCAGCTCTACAAGCTTCATGCAATATGCACAAAGCACTTACAATCCTTCGATCACATAGATCGATCACTATCACTTAGCACATTGGCCTAACATCACATAGATGCCCTTCCTTACATTGCCTAGACATCTATTTATACTTTACAAAATAGGCCTAAACATGGGTGAACCCATGGGTCGACATCCCATACCCATTACATAATCTCAAACCCCAAAAAGGACCCAAAAAGGGGTTGAGATATCACAATCTCTGCTTCATCTTGTGCTCCATCTTTGACAGGCTGTCTAAGTCCCAAAATAGGTCAAACTTGACTAAGGATCTCCCAAAACTTTGTCAAGGGCCAAAAACTATGAATACCTACCTATGTTTGATGGGGAACATAGTGCCATCACAACTGAAAAACACATCCAAGAGTTTGAGAATTTTATAGATTTGTTTGAGATTGACCATGACGATGTTTGTATGAGGTATTTATCTCAATCCTTGAAAGGAGATACTAAAGAATGGTTTAAGCATTTGCAGTCAGAGACAATTATCTCATGGGAAGAATTGAAGAGTGTTTTTTCAAAGTTTTGGGGTAAGAAGAAATCTCTGGACCTACAACTTACATAATTATATGCCTTGAAAGGACATAGCAATGAAACTATTTCCACATTCAGTAGATGATTTTCTAGTATTTATTATGATTTTCCCAAAGAAATTCAACCCACTAAAGTTGTTTCCATGCTCCAGTATGCCACTACTCTTCACCCAGATTTGTCTTTCCTCCTGATGGAAAGAAGACTTAAGACCTTACAACAAATGTTTAATGATGCTCAGGAGATTCAACACACTATCCTAGCATGTGAATAGATCCGAAATGAGGGGTTGGGTGCTCTAGGACATAAAAATATATATGAACAGAGAATGTTTGATTGGGGTCTTAAGCACAAGATTGATAATATCATAGGTCCTCTTGAAACTTTGAATGCTAATGATTATGTAGAGGATTATATTACACTTATTAAAAGAGAAGGCACTTATGTTGTTTCTGATCCACCCCATGATAAGCATGAAGTTGAGTGTTTCCTATATTCATTTGTGGATAGTCAAGAAGATGAGTTTGCAAATCAGTCTATTGAAGAGCAAGTTGATGCTCCAAATTTTGTCTTTCTATATGACATTCTAGATGTTGTTGATTTGCCTATATATGATGAATATGATGATGATTATGAGGCTGACTTCTTAGAACAACCAAATTCATGTTCTCCCCCTAAAAATGTTCCTTTTCAACAATGTAGTGAGATCTATCAGCCTACATATCACAGTTGCAAAGAAGAAAGTTCTGAACCAGCTGAAGGAAATTCTTTACCTCTATGATTTTCTTCATTTAAATTGTTGAAATAAAATTCTAAGATCATCATTGAGGCAAAGGAATGTGTGTTGATGCCAAATCACATTGATTCGCTAAAAAAAATTGACAATAAATTGCAACCATTGGTCGAAGATGAATCTGAAAATGAGTGTGTTCAACAATCCAAAGAAATTGAAAAATGTGCATATAACAAAAGTGAAGAAAATGAAGAAATTTCTAAATCAGAAGTAAGAACCTTGCCATTATGTTTCTCTTATTTCAAAGTGATCAAACAAAATTTCAATAATGTTTTAGATCATAAACCCTCTAGGTATGATGTTAAATTTGAAGAGAGCAGTAGACTTGCAAATGAAAAATATCTCCCGTTATGTTTTTCTTCCTTTGAATGGTTAAAAGAAAATCATGAGAAAATAGAGAAATTTGATCAATGGATTGTTGTCAAAAGTCATTTTCCTTCTCCTGAACTTGATGAAGATATTCAACAAGATTTCTAGCAAGACAACGTGTTTCAAAGTTGTCTTTCTTCCCCTGTGAATGATGTGGTTGTTCAAATTCTAAGTGGCCTAGACATGGATGAGGATTTTGAAACTGCATCTATGGAAAATTCAAGTAGCGAACAAAAAAATGACATAGAGTTTTAGGAAAGCAACAAAACAATGTATGCCACTTTTCAATCAGAAATACATAAAGATAATGAAGGGGTAGTTGTTTTATTTGATTCATTTGAAAATCATGGTTTTAAAAATGCATCCATGGGGACTCTAGAGTGTGAAACAGTTCATGTTGTTAGCTTTCCACATTTTCAAGAATATTATGAACAAGAACTAATTTCCATTTATTCATTTGAAAGGAAAAATGATAGTCCTCAAGCAAATTTCCAGAAGGTTAATAAAACCAAACCAGAATTGTTTGATGAACAAGAGGATAGTCTTGATACACATAATATGGGTACCATATTTGAAGATGTTCAAGGATGTATGCATGTTTTTGTCGATATGCATGGAAGGGTAGACAAACATATTGCTTCCATTTCAATTGAAAATGTTCTCATAACAGAAGAAATAGAGCAAGAACAACAAACACTTATGAAAGAGGTTTGTCTTTCTGTTTTTGTTCATCAAGGAGAAATGATTTTTGATGGTTTTCATGACACTGTGGCATGTTATATGGAAAATTATAACAATAAAAATTTAAGGCTTAGGATGGATTGTAAGATCAGAGAGGAAGATAATGGCAAATCAATGTCAATATTAGCTATGGATTGTTTTACACCAGTGTCCTCTTTTCAGCCAGTGCTGTCTTCCGATTCAGGAGGTTGTTACTTCCAATAGTCTTAGTGGATTTTTCAGTCTCTTGATGGAATTCAACAGGATAAATCACATGAGAGAAAGAATGCAGTGGAAGAAGTGAAACATGATTGTGCTTTTATGCATGTGTTGGAACATCCATTTGTAATTTGGCTAGAAACAATAAACAATCCCAATATTTTTGAAATTCTAAGATTCAAATTCATATATAACTTCTGTTGGAAATATGGAAATAGCAGAGAGGATGCAGAATGTCAAGGTTGTCATTGATGGCAATCGTCTATGGCAGAAGAAGCTAGATGATGACAGAGCAATATCCAA
>SNQJ01S0081417.1:36347-62970 GCA_010110895.2 Picea sitchensis
GAAAGCTTAGCTTTATACATAGTACTATAGTTTAAATACATAGGTTGTACCAAATAGTTATACAAAACAAACTTTGTAAACAAAATGGAAGATAGAACGAACATATGAAATAGGAAGCTACTGTATATGTATATGTATATGTATATGTATATGTATATGTATATATATATATATATATATAGTTGTCTGTTCAAGGTTCCAGATCCACTTAAAAAGCATATTGCATATTTAAACAAGATATCGATGACATAAGGATATGAGCAGTCAGATGCCACAGAAATCATAACAAGAAATTGATCTTTTCATAACAATATTTTCATTTCACTCTTGTAAATAAGAATAAGAGAAGATCTGCGTAACCACAAACCTAGAATAAATAGTTAATATCCATTGAATTATTACAGACGTATAGAAAAGGAATCCTATGACTCTAACTTTAAAACTTATTACATATCCCAAATCAGACCAGAACAATAAAAGGGTAATCAACCCTACACAAGTACTACGTTTATAGTTTTCCAACAGTAAAATATCAAAATTACTTGATAATCAGTCACTACATGATTCTGGATTGAACTTTCCATGATAACGATAATTCTAGGGCAGAACCAACCCTTATGATAGAACCTGGAGTCTATTGTTTTCTTTTAAAAATGTGGTATGATCAGAACCCGAGTACGTTTTGCACAAGGCAGGGCCTTGGAAATCCCGAGACTTGGACGATTTTAACCTTGCAAAGAAATCAAGCAAAGTCAATTAGTTCCATATTAAAAGACAAGAAATTTTTTAAATGATTAAATATAGAAGAACTATCAGGGTAAACGATTTCAAAGGAATTAACACAGGGATTTTAAATATCCATACTTAACTTGCGATTTAAGGGCGGTGGTTCCAACTGCGTCGTTGAAGGAATTCATCCACAGTCTCAAGGGGGAAAAGTGGATCTAGTATAACTTGATGGGTACCCTCACAACAAATAGGGGGGGTCCCATCATTAGATATCAATAATCAAAGTCTTTAATCATGATAGTAGAAAAATAAAATGGAGTTTTTATCAATCACTCAAGATTGCATAGATTAAAAACATGCATCACCAACAAAATCATGCGAGTTCGATTCACGAAGAGTTTCACGATAATTATGAATTCCACCATTATAAGAAAATAAAATTGTAGGGTCATTAACCCATATTAAATGAGAAATTAATGAAATAACCATCGGATTTTGAACAAGGAATAAGTGTAAATCCTTCGAATTTTGAGAAGTATAGGAGTAATGCTACATAAAAAACCTAGAACCCATATATAAGCTTTTACATGTATGTTTGGGGTAACAGAGGAATTCAAACTGAAGTCGAAAACCAGCACAAGAAAACCCTTATCCAACCATGGGAATGTGGTTGTGACTTCACCGAGAATACTCGGTCTCCATCGTAAGCCAAAGGGTCGACAACTTACAGTTTTCACACAAAGCCGATATGAATAAACAGGAACAAAATATAACTATTTTGTACAACGAACACAATAAGGATGAACATAGTAAAGAACAAAGTTAAATAATGAGATTTGGGACTTTTTCCCTGACAGAGAAACCCTACCAGAAGATTTAGATCTTACTAGAAGACTGCAACGTTCACGCATGTACAAAAACACTTAGTAACGAGTTCCTTTCAGAGGGATTTGTATTTAGGTGTCATCCCTAGGTTTGAAGGTTGGGAATGTCTCCAACAGTTTAAATATCCGGCTACATAAGTAAAGAAATGACAGAGGAAAATCATGGTGTGATAGAATCAAAAGAAGACCAAGAACCGTCTATGGGGAAACTTCACAAGTTTTGGCCTCTATAAAGGAAACAAGGGACATACCAATGAAGGAAGACACATGATTTTGCTAATGGTATACTTACCCATGACCAGGAATGGTCCAGGGAGTTAGTAAAAGAATAACGATAATGGGAAAGAACCTTCATTGAAATGTCGTAAAGGATTAACAACACATAGTGTTTTTCTTCCACTATAATGAAACCCTAAAGGTTCTATCTAACTACTAGAATATAGGTGTAATATGGACTTACCAGGCAGTCGAGTAGGCGTACATTATTCCACCGGGTAAAATCCTCTAGGTCGTCGACCTCCCTCCCTGAGAACAAATGCAGAGCTAATCCAGAACTTCACAAAAATGAAAATTCATTTTAGTCCTGTAAACCCTTACTACACCGAGTAAATGGTGGAAGTATGAACTCTGACTCTGGCTATGTGATGGGGCAGAGATGGTGTGATCGTATTGGACGAGGGGTCCAGTGATAGCCTCGGGTTTCACTCTCACAGGGTCTCCATTAATGGGTTGATCAGAGACTTTAACTCGTGACTGACAGAAATCCTCCGTTCCATACTAAGATTAATGTAAAGAAAAGTACAATCCTTCAAGACACGATACACAGGACCATCAAAATCTAATTGTTATCGTTCAGTTAAGGCAGAACTAAACCGTTTGTTATAGTTAAGCCTTTTCCAAAAACTCTTATGTTAATAATAAATCAGAAGTTCTAAACACAACCAATAAACAAGGGTTGTTCGAATTGTTCGTTCATGTGAAGTAATGTTTAACACCTTATGCTATGCCTATAATATCCTATATAAGGGTATACACTCCTGACTCTTTACAATGCGAATATAATCGATGGTATAGAGGTTTTATTTCCGAAGAACCAAATAAGGTTTGCCCTTGCACGCAAGCATGAAAGCCTATGATTAGGTAAGAATATAGGATTATGATTCCTACATCTAATACAACACATGTATATATAAGTATTAGAATTAGTAGTAGGATTGAAGGGTTATAAGAGGTGAATGTTTAGAATATGAAATATTACTTGTATAGAAGTTCTGTTCAGTTGGAGATAAGTTAGGGTAAAAATATTTAGCAATGATCGTTCATTGTTTTGGTAGCCAGACTCGCAGTAGTTAACGGTGATGATGATTACCTACTTCTCTCAACTATAAGTCTTCCATAATGAATTGTTTAAATAAGGAAGATTAATGTTCCTCAAATTTTTTTTTTTTATTTTGGCAAATTTGGGGTGCATTACTTATGGTATCAGAGAAAAGGTTACAACACTTGGACCTGAAGCGGCGCCAAAATATTTACTTAGCACATTTTTTTTTCTGTTTATGTGAAACTAACAAAAGAATTACTGTTACAAACAAAAAACACTTTATTTCTGTTATAATCACGGCAGCCCAGAACGAAGCAGAAATTAGACTCGAGGAGAATCCTGAACAAAGGCCTCCTGAGGAAAAGAGGCAAAACAATGATGGAATTTCACCTATCGAAGTTCTGGAAACCATGAGAAATCTCATTGTGGAGCTACAAGTTTTCAAAGCAGACAATGAGAAACTGAAAAAGGCACAATAGGAATAGCAGGAAATAAGTGAAGTTCTGCTACAAAGCATAGTGACAAAGAAGAGCCCAAAGGACGATAATCAGGAAGAAGAGGTAAGTAAAAGGGCCTCCAAGAATTTTGGTCCTGAAGCAGAAAAAAAGGACAGCTCTTCCGAAGGTACACCATAAGCAGAAGATAAAACAAAAACAGGAAGAAAAAGTAAATAGGTGGACCATCTAGAGCGATAGTTTAAGAAAATCAAACCGTCTACCTTTAACGGGGAATCCAGAATAGGGGAGGAAGCTGAAGCATGGTTATTAGACATAAAGAAGTATTTCCATATATACAAATATTCGAGCAATATGAAGGTCAAAATGGCCATCTATAATATGAAAGGAAAAGCTATAATATGGTGGCAGGACCTGAAGCTGGCCAAGGGCCTAAAGGAAAACAGATGGAATGGTCAGATTTTAAGAAGTAATTTAAGAAACAGTATTTATCTGAAAGTTACTATGAAAGAAAAACTAAAGAGTTTTATGAGCTACAAATCGGTCAAATGGCTATGGATGACCTGATAAACAAATTCCTAGAATTACTAAGGTTCGTGCCTTATATACGAGAGGAAAAGGTAAAAATATAGTGGTTCCTAAGTTGTTTACCACGGTCCTGTAAGGATATAATTGAATTTGATAATCCCAAGTCCTTGAGTGAAGTTTTCAGGAAGGCCCAAATGTGTTATGACCAACACAAACAACAGTTAGAATTTCCCAAGGCTTGGAAAGACAAGAAACAAGACCGAATGAATCAGCGGAAGAAGGGATATCATCCAACCCCTTTTCGGAATGCAACAAAGAATTTTCCAAGGAAATATTTTCACTCCAACAACTAGAACACCCAAGGAGGTGGTAAACCAGTTAATCTAGGAACCAAGAAGTTTGGGGACAGCCCCCATGAACCATTAAAATATTGGGAATGTGGAGAACCTCAACTAAGGAGGAACTGTCCACGTTTGACTTCAACAGCCAGGACTATGATTCACAATCTACAGGAAGCCTTTACACTAAGAGATGTGGGCAGAAGATTACATTGGATCAATGCAGTTGTGGATGGTCGACAAGCTGATCATCAGTCTACTGTAGTGGAAATTGAAGGTAAAATTAACAATACCTGTATTTTTGTTTTAATTTATCCAAGAGCTACGCTTAGTTATATCGCTCCTGGTGTAGTGGATTCAAACAAACTTAAGAAAACAATACATGAAAAACCTTGGCTAGTAAAACTAGCAACAGGAACAAAAAGAAAAGTCTCCAATTTTATTTTTGATTGTGAGTTCATTTTAGGTGGTCAAAACATAAAGACAAATCTGAACATTCTACCATTAGGTTCTTATGACATAATTTTCAGAATGTATTGGTTAGAAAGGAATAAAGCAATTTTAGATTGTTATGAAAAATCACTCAAATATAATGATGAAAAAGGCACTGTTAGGACAGTTCAAGGTATACAAAAACCAGTCTCAGTTAGATAGATTTCAGCAATGCAATTTAAGAAATGCATAAGAAAGGGTTGCAATATTTATGCCATCCAAGTGACAAATCTGTTGGAAAAAGAAAATAAACCTAGCTTGGAGGATTTTGTTGTCTTGCATGATTTTAGAGATGTGTTTGTTGATGAGATACCTTAACTACCCCCAAGGAGGGAGATAGACTTTTAAATCGACCTACTACCTGGTTCAACCCCTATATCTAAAGAACCCTACCGAATGAGTTTACCAAAATTAACCGAATTAAAAATTCAACTACATGAATTATTGGACAACGAATATATCAAACCGAGTGTTTCACCATGGGGAGCACCAGTCCTTTTTGTTAAAAAGAAAGACATAACTCTGATATTATGCATCGATTATAGACAATTAAACAAAATGACTATTAAAAACAAGTACCCCTTACCTAGGATCAATGATTTGTTTGATCAAGTGGGTGGGGAAAAGATTTTTTCTAAATTGGATTTAAGATATGGTTATCAACGGGTTAGAATAAAAGATGAGGACATAAGTAAAACAACATTCAGAATGAGATATGGACATTACAAATTTGTTTTTATACCATTTGGACTCACTAACGCGCCATCCACATTTATGTGTTTAATGAACAGTATTTTCAGCCATTACTTGGACAAGTTTTTTTTGGTATTTATTGACAATATCCTAGTATATTCTAAAATAGAAGAACACAAAGAAAACCTAAGGATAGTTCTGCAAACTTTAAGAAAACACAAACTCTATGCCAAATTTGATAAGTGTGACTTTTATCAGAAGAACATACAGTACTTAGGACATGTAATATCTGAAGAAGGTATTGCAGTCGATCCTGAGAAAATAAGAGCCATCATGGAATGGCCGATCCCTAAGGATGTAGTGGACATCCTGTCATTCATGGGAATCACTGGATATTACCGCAGATTTATAGAGGGGTTTTCCAAGATTGCATACCCTATCACATCATTACAAAAGAAGGGAACCAATTTTAACTGGTCATATAAATGTCAGGAAAGTTTTAATAAGTTAAAGGAATTGTTAAAAACCGCACCCATTTTAAAGGTAGCAGACCCAGACAAGGACTTCACAGTATGTGTGGATGTGAGTAAAGAAGGACTTGATGGTGTTCTAACTCAATAAGGGCACATTATTTGTTATGAGTCCTGAAAACTAAAGGAACACGAAAGAAAATACGTCACTCATGACTTAGATTTGGAAGCCGTAATACACGCCTTAAAGATGTGGCGGCACTATATAGTGGGCAGAAAATTTCTGTTATTGATAGATAACAACAGTGTGAAATTTTTGTTTAGTCAACCAGACCTTAATGCAAGGCAAGCAAGGTGGCTAGCCTTCTTGAGCGAATTTGACTTTGAGGTAAGACATATCAAGGGTTAATGGGTTGCTTGAAATAAACATTAGCAGGGCAGAAAGAGATCTTAAACATAGGATAAAGGTTGCATGTAATAACGAGAAAAATTACACTAAAACAATGGTTGAATTACAGAATAATATGGAAAATTAAGACAAAACAGATATGAGTTTGGACAGAAATGGTCTACTACGATTTAAAAACAAAATATACATACCAGATTCGGTGGAATTAAAGTTAACGGTTTTAGACTAAGTACACAATAAACCGTATTCTAGTCATTTGGGATACCAGAAAATGATAAGAGCAATAAGGAAGTTATTTTATTGGCCTAATATGAAGGTAGAAACAACAGAATACTTAGCTAAGTGTCAAGATTGTCAACAGGTGAAAGTCGAACACCAACATCCAGCCGGCCTGTTGCATCCCTTACCTGTGCCGAAATGGAAATGGGAGACTATATCGTTGGACTTTATTATAGGTTTTCCTAGAACTCAAAAACGTAATGAATCAATTATGGTGGTAATCGATAAGCTTAGTAAGTCTGCATACTTTATTCCTGTAAAGTCTACTTTTAAAGCTATTAATATTGCTGAAATATTCATGAAATAAATTTTTAGACTGCATGGTATTCCTAAAATGGTGATTTCGGATAGAGACATAAAATTTACATCTGCTTTTTGGAAATAATTGTTTGCAAGGTTAAATACTAACTTGAATTTCAGCACAAGTTACCATCCACAAACGAATGGGCAGACCGAACGGACAAACCAAATCATAGAAGATGTGTTACGCATGTATGCAAGAACAAAACCAAGCAAGTGGGAAGACTACCTACACTTGGTGGAATTTGCATACAACAATGGTTACCAAACATCGACTAAGATGAGGCCCTTCAAAGTATTGTACGACAGAAAGTGTACGACTCCAATTAGCTGGGATAACCCAGTTGACAGACTCATGGTGGGACTAGAAATACTCCATGAAATGGAGAGTACGGTAAGAAAAGTACAATGGAATTTGAAAGAGGCTCAGGACAGATAGAAAAGTTATGCGGAACTGAAAAGAAGACACCTAGAATTTCAAGTGGCAGACCACATCTATTTAAAATTCAAAGCCTAAAAAAGGTCACTAAAGATAGGGAAATGTGCCAAGTTGGCACCCAGGTTTTGTGGCCCTTTCGAGATATTAGCTCGAATTCCAGATCCTATTTCATATTTTCATTCATTCTATCGAATTCCAGATCCTATTCCAGATCTGGAACCTTGCACAGACAGCTATACATCTATATACATGGTGTGACAGAATCAAAAGAAGACCACATAAGTAAAGAAATGACGGAGGAAAATCATGGTGTGACAGAATCAAAAGAAGACGAAGAACCGTCTGTGGGGAAACTTCACCAGTTTTGGCCTCTACAAAGGAAACGAGGGACATACCGATGAAGAAAGACACATGATTTCGCTAATGGTATACTTACCCATGACCGGGAATGGTCGAGGGAGTTAGTAAAATAATAACGATAATGGGAAAGAACCATCACTGAAATGTCGTAAAGGATTAACAACACAGAGTGTTTTTCTTCCACCATAACGAAACCACAAAAGTTCTATCCAACTACTAGACTATAGGTGTAATATGGAATTATCAGGCATTCGGGTAGGCATACATGCTTCCAGCAGGTAAACTCCTCCAGGTTGCCAACCTCCCTCGCTGAGAAAAAACATAGAGCTAATCTGGAACTTCACAAAAATGAAAATTCATTTTAGTCCTGTAAACCCTTACTATGCCGATTAAATGGTGGAAGTATGAAATCTTACTTTGGCCATGTGGTGGGGAAAAGATGGGATGATTGTATTGAACAAGGGGTCCAGTGATAGCCTTGTGTTTCACTCTCGCAAGGTCTCCATTAATGGGTTGATCAGAGACTTTAACTCGTGATTGACAAAAATCCTTTGTTCCATACTAGGATTAATGTAAAGTAAAGTAAAGTCCTTCAAGACACGATACATGGGACCATCGAACTCTAACTATTATCATTCAGTTAAGGCAGGACTAAATCATTTGTTATAGTTAAGCCTTTTCCAAAAAATCTTATGTTAATAATAAATTAGAAGTTCTAAACACAACCAGTAAACAGGGGTTGTTCGAATTGTTTGGCCATGTGAAGTAATGTTTAACACCTTATGTTATGCCTATAATATCCTAGATAAGGGTATACACTCCCGACTCTTTACAATGTGAATATAATAGATGGTATAGAGGTTTTATTTTCGAAGAACCAAATAAAGTTTTCCCTTGCGCGCAAGCATGAAATCCTATGCTTAGGTAAGAATATAGGATTATGAGTCCTACGTCTAATACAACACATGTATATATAAGTATTAGAATTAGTAGTAGGATTGAAGGGTTATAAGAGGTAAATGTTTAGAATATGAAAGATTACTTGTATAGAATTTATGTTCAGTTGGAGATAAGTTCGGGTAAAAATATTTAGCAATGATCGTTCATCATTTTGATAGACAGAACTCGCAGAAGTTAACGATGATGATGATTACCTACTTCTCTCAACTATAAGTCTTCCAGAATGAATTGTTTAAAGAAATAAGATTAATGTTCCTTAGAATTTTTTTTTTATTTTGGCAATTTTGGGGTACATTACAGGTGCACTTCACAATTACATTCAACATACAATATTATTGTTTAACCCCACAAACTTAGATGAGGTTTGTGTACAATAAACTCACCTTGAAAGAAAAGGAAATAATGTACAAGAAGATCACAAGCATTCAAAATACCATTTCAAAAGGAAAGGATAAGAGGATAGCTGCAACAAAGAAAGAGGAAGAAAAATCATCCTGCACTCATTGCAAAAAGGATGGGCACAATGATGAGCATTGTTGGAAGATGCATCCAGAGTTAATACAGAAGCGATTTGGTTTCCAAATGAAGCATAAAACTATTGCTACCATGCAACAAGACCTGGGTTCCAACTCAAGTGATGAGGAAAAGATCACAACCGTTGGATTACAAGGTAAAGTTTCCTCGCATGCTAGTTGAAGTTCTAAAATTCCATCTCTTTAAAATGATGAAAGAAGAAGTGAATCATTCCACATAATATTAGTGACAAAGCACACAAAAGTGGAAACTCTATTTGATCCAGGATCACAATTTAACTTGTGATCTAGATTATTTTTTTCACGAAATGAGAGCGGAGATATAATAAAGAAATGTACAAAGATATATCAATAATATAAGAGAGATATATTAGAGATATAACCATAAACACAGAGTTACAATAATACACAATTTCTATTAATGAGTGAAATGTATAAAACTGTAGAAATACAGAGTGAAAGACTCCCTAGAATGGTGGCAACTTATCTCTGATAAGAGATGTGACAACTACACTCATTCACAAGAAGATGAATGTTACAATGAGGCTCCAAAGGCCTTTTTAACATAAAGAAAATCCAAAACCCTAACCCCAGAATATTAAAAGCCAATAGTTTTATGGACCCTGTTTTGGGTAGTTTGGTGTATCAACTTCCTGGAAGATGAAAAGCCAACAATTTTGTGGACCCCATTTTGGGTAGTTTGGTGTATCAACTTCATGGGGGCGTAACTTTGGCATATGATCTCCATTTGGGGTGCATGATAACTCGTTGGAAAGGTATCTATGAGGAGATTAATTTCAGGGGCTCAATCAAAGACTTTAGCTATCATTGAGGTCCTTTATTGTAAATAAATGTCATTTAGGCCCTGAAAATTGGCCCGAAAGTTTGGGACCCAAAAAATTGCTAAAAATAGTAAATTGCCAACAAACTGTTTTGAGCTAGTTGGAATAGGTGGGTGGCCACCGATATCCACCTGGATCAATCCTCCCTCCTTAGGAAGAAATGGTATCCATTGTGTTGAGTTCCTGGTGGAGAGGGGAAAGCATTTGTTGAATTTGAATCTTGGTGAGTTGCTTGCCTTGTTGGCGAAGTTGCTTTGCTTAGCTTGTTGAAGACTGTCACGAACCTGCTGCTAGCAAGGTTGAATCTATTCAACCAACTTGTTATATATTGGCTTGACTAGGCAGTGTGTAGATACCATTGTAGGTGAAGAAAAAATATCTTCTTTCTCTTTTGCAATCTACTTCTATCGGAAACAAAGGTATTGGGCCAAGGCTGCAGTGGTTAGAATGTCGTTCTATTCGCCTCTTGAATATATTGTAAAGAGGATGAATTTTGCAGTATGAGAGATTACCTTGCGGCACTGTTTTGGTGGGACAATAGTCAGAATTACTTATGGTATCCTGTAGATATTACCCCCCAGAGTAATAATGACACTATGGGGTTGAGACTCATAATAGCATGGTGCTTCCACATATATGGCTAGCCCAAGAGAACATCACAAACATCTAATGAGGCAACATCACATAATACCTCATCCTTGAAGGGATAGATGTCATATGACAATAGACACTATTGGTTGACACAAATATCTCGTCCCTGGAAAAGCCACCCGATGTTGTGTGGTTGCGGGTGTGGTGTCCTTCTTTGTCTTTTCGTTACCCTTGTTTTCATGTGGCTTGGAATGGTTTTCTGGAGGTTGGTTGTTAGGGTCGTCTTTACCATACTTTGGTTGTTGCCGATTTGCAAACCAAAACTCTCGTTTGTTCTTGTGCCTAAATTTCTACTCAATTTTGACAACATATCGATAGACAACTCCCAGTGATGAGATGTCCAGGAAATCCATTTTGGTTTGTATGTACCTATGCAAAGCCCCATGGTATTTCAGAACCAGATGTCACTCAGATTCTTTGATACTCGGCTTGGTGCACAAAGTATGTAAAGTATTTGTGAAATATGGCATTGTTTGGCCCCTCTCTTGTCGCGGTGTGGTCCATCTCATGTACTGGTTGTCATAGTTACCAACGAGGTAATATTGTTCCTTGACCACATCCACAAAAAATCCCCAAGTGGGCTCGACCCCATATATTCCAGAATCCTTTGTGGAAATTTGATCCCAGTAAGTTTCCCACCAATGTTTGACATGGTGGAGAGACTTAAGGAGTGCGAAGGTGATATTTTCCCTGTCAGAAAAATTGTGAACAGAGAAATAAACTTCTATCATATTTAACCATTTTTCTAGGGCATCTGCATCTATCTAACCTTCAAATACAAGAATATCAAAATTAACTTGAACCTTGAAAGGAGAGGTGCCTCCAAAGTGGTCGTTTGATGAAGATGCGCTTGTTTTTATCAGCAGGAATTGAAGGATGTGGGAAAAATTCTCCATCATTTCGTCCCTCTGTCACGTGAGAGCTTGCTCAAGCATCAAGTTAATAGAATCTTCTACTCCATCGTTTTTCTTTTCTTTTGCCATGGGGGGTTTATTGGGCATGTGAGAGCGATTTTCCTCAATAGAGACAAGATTGAGACCCAACTTGTTATAATTGTAACTCATCGGGGATATGCACTGAAAAATGATCAAGAGCATCCTGCTCTGATACCATTGATCCAGATTTTTTTTGGCATGAATTGAGAGCAAAGATATAATAAAAAACTATACAGAGATATATCAATAATATAACAGAGATATATCAGAGATATAACCATAAACACAGAGGTAGAATAATACACAATTTATATTAATGAGAGAAATGTACAAAATTGTAGAAATACAGAGTGAATGGCTATGTTCATTCGCAAGAAGATGAATGTTACAATGAGGCTCCAAAGGCATTTTTAACATAAAGAAAATCCAAAACCCTAACCCCGAAACATGAAAATCCAACAATTTTGTGGACCCGTTTTGGGTAGTTTGGTGTATCAACTTCTTGGAAGATGAAAAGCCAATAGCTTTGTGGACCCCGTTTTGGGTAGTTTGGTGCATCAACTTCCTGGGGGCGTAACTTTGGCATACAATCTCTGTTTGGGGTGCATGATAGCTCGTTGGAAAGGTATCGATGAGAAGATTCATTTTAAGGGGATTAATTAGAGTATTTGTGAACTTTAAGGTGCCCGATTGTAAAAACAAAACGTCATTTAGGCCCTCAAAATGGCCCCGGAAATTTGGGACTCAAAAAATTGCTAAAAATAGTAAATTTCCAACAAATTGTTTTGAGCTAGTTGGAATAGGTGAGTGGCCATTGATATCCACCTAGATCAACTTGATATATGAAAATATTGTAAATAAATTGGATTAACCACAATACCTCACCAAAAACCTTATCCTCTTGGTTAGGTACATGATAATGAAAAACTTCAGGTTACAAATCAGTGTAGATTGAAGTTTTCTATTGCTTCTAAATTGGTAGATGGAGTTGATTTGGATGTGGTTCCTTTAGATATATGTGGTATTGTACTAGGGAGTCCTTATATTTATGATAGAAAATAAATCTTCTTTCAGAAAGAGAGAAAATATCATATCGCAAAAGATGGAGTGGAATATATTGTTAGGGCTTAAAGCACGGAAGCTAACCCATCACTTATTGGTGCAGTTCAAATGAAGATAGCTATACATGCTTGTAAGAATCTTGTGCTTACGATTGTAAAAATGAATGATCCCGATAAGTCTAATGCTCTTGATACTTTTAATCCTTTACATAAAAAATAAAATGCTTGAGATGAGACATGTCTTTCAATGGGGAGGCAAACAAAAAAGGGATTTCGACACTTTAGGAGAAAAGATCAACCCCGCACCAATACTAGCTTTACCGGACCTTCAACAACCATTCAAGGTTGCAACCAGTACCAATGCATATTCCATGAGAGCAGATATACTTTTTAGACCTCCTAGTTTTGCATCTATTGTTTTGAAGAATGCTCGTGTTGGCTATGTTGAAAAATATGCTATTGACGAAGTCTTCAAATCTGTATTTGAGAGGCTAATCCATGGCTTGCAGGTGAAAATATTTTGGTTGCAGGACAGACTATTCTACCATTTGGGTAAACCTTGTATTCCTACCATTGAGAAAATGCATGTAATTGAAGAAACTTACACTTCTCTTGTATTTGGGAATTTTGGGGTAGAGAGGACTGTAATGTATTTGTTGAGGTTATGTTTGCCTCAAATGAATGTAATTGTAACCATGATTGTAAAGAGGTGTGTGTTGTGCATTTTTAATCCCACTTATATAAAATTGGGGATGTACACACCACGCACTGTTCCTTCTCATCCTTCAAAGAGTATCTCCTTGGATTTTGTAGGGGGGTTTTCTATGTCAAAAATGGTTCATGACTACTTGCATGTATTAGTGGATGGGTTTAGCAAGACATGTTTATTGATGCTATGTAAAAAATCATATCATTGCTGAGCGATTTGCTCATATTTTCTTTCATCATGTATGGGTCCACTTTGGACTACCCAAATCCATTATCTCAGATCAAGACACTCAATTCCTTGGAGATTTTGGACAATCTTGTGGAGAATTATGGACACCAAGATGGAAAGGAGAATTTTTTTCCATCTAAATACCGATGACCAAACAAAGGTTGTTAACAAAACAATGGTTCATTTGCTCCGAGGCTACTAAAGAAAACATCCCAATTTATGGTATGAAAAGCACATAGTTGATCACCAGTTTCAAGGGGGAGACCAAGTGTGGTTCCACATCAATAGAGTTCGATTGAAGGGAGATAAAAAGAATCCCAAGCCCATTAGATATGGACCCTTCAACACTTTGGAGAAAATTGGCATAAATTCCTTTTGCCTCGATCTACCACCATACATGTGGATATACTTAGTTGTGAATGTAGAAAAATTGAAACTTTGTGAGCCTCCAATTATCATGGATCAAAAGGAGAGTGTTTCAATACCTTCAATGGACGATTTTTCTCCTGAGTACTTGGATGTGTTAAAGGAAGATGTCATCCTGGATAGAAGGACAAGGACTTCACATAGGGGTGATGCTGAATATCTTTGAGTGGGCCTTAAGAGAACACATCCAAGTAAATCACAGTGGATCAAGAAAGAGAAAGTGAGGGAGTGACTCCCTCACTTTCCTATTGATTGATGAGGATTTTGAAAGTCCAAAATATTCTTAGTGGGGAGGAATGATCTAGGAGTATCTAAAAGGGAAAAAAATCAAATTCCTCAAATCGCAGCAAAAAAAATGCTAAGTCAAAGTGCTCATCGCAAGATTTCCAATGGTGCAAATGACACCTCAAACGGAGTCAGAACGAAGAAGATACATCCAATCAAAGTTTTGGTCAACCTAGTCAAATTCAAAGGGTGACTCAACATTTGTATTGTGGAGGTCAACAAATGACTGTGCATAGATGACGTCTGCATGATGATGTGGCACCACCAAGGAGGTGACATGTGGTAGGTTGATTTTTACTTTTTGGTGGTCGTTTGGGACAATTGGTGAGTGCGACATGGCACCCCAGGTGACGCCATGTGGTACCACCTAGAGGCCACAATGTGGCCACCTTACATTAGTTTTTGAATGGACTGGTTCGACGAATAGCAGGGTGCCATGTGGCCCAATAATTGGGCACCACATAGCACCCTGGAAACACCCAATGAGGGTTGGGCAATGAAATTCAAACAAAAAATATAAATGGTCATTGGTCGGACTCGACGATAGGCTCACATAATCCAGTGACCAGATATATTTTAATCTGGCCAAGCATTGACTTCCATGCAGGGGTCCCTTCATGTGAGTTTGCGCCAAGTAATAAAAAGGAGTGAGAAGGTTTGGTCAGTGGAACCATATGCCAAACAAAGGCTTACGTTGTAATATGGTTTTAACCTGATATCCCACATTACATATTGTTACTGTTACCACTAAGAGTCACCCTCAGACTATTAGAGGATTATCCCAATACCCATCAAAAGATTTGTGAATATAAATTAGTGATTAAAGGTCAAATGGAAAAAAACTTAGCATAGGAATGTTTTAACATAGAAATCAGGGCTAGCATGCATAAGAAAATGAGGTTTTGATTAACTTTAGTCAGTGTTTTAAGGGTAAAGGTGAATAGGAGGAAGACTTAGTGAGGAATTTGGATAGGTATGCGATAAGTATCAGGCCTTCAAGCAGCCAGGAGAAGAAAAACTCAGTCACAAGAACTTCTTGAACTTAAAGTTTAAAACACTGAAAAACATTCATAGCAACATTATAATCAAACATCCATTATAACACAACCACAACATCTCATATGGATCATCCAATCATGATCATTTCAGAATAAGAGGCAACAAGATGATGAAAGGAAACTAACTTCTATTAACGAAAATGTCTCAAATCTCATACATAACTAGAGAACAACTCTGCTTAGTCAAAATATTACAAAAAGGGAGCTCTTCTCAACCATTCGAACCTATGAAATCATTCATCATATGTATTTATGTTATGAGGAAAATCTCTCTATGGCTAGGGTAAAACCACAACCGACAGAAATGACTGCAGAAATCAACTCTATTCTCAAGTATGTTATATAAACAAATATGCTAGCAAGACAAGATAAAAGGCCTACCTCGTCCAGACGTTCGATGAAGTCCACTGTTGAGCACTTGACTCAAAGAAATACACCTACAACTAGTCCTTAAGAACCAAGCAACGCAATCATATGGTGATAATATACAATTTTAGCCCATTCAATAGCATAATCCATTAACATTCATAACAAATACTCCCATGGAATAATAATTCAAATATTTGTAAGATATCGATTGGACGAGAAAAGAGTATTTATATTAAGATATAATCAACTAAAGTGAATACGTTACAGACTTCTGTGTCATCATGGTTCAGAACCGAGAAACTAAGTTCCTTCCAGCTGGGCCTCCACCACTTCAATCCTCCACCAAAGACAAGCTCATGTAAGAGAGACAATGGAGTTCTCACTCAATAAGGGAAGATCTTGGGGGCTGAACAATGTGTTCAGAATTAAAGGATAAAGGGATGCAAACTCAATGTGAAGTGAATAATTCCTCCATAGTAACTTTGCTCTCAAAGTTGAATTCTTTCTCTCCCTTTTTCCATAGCTCGGAATTGACCCATTTATAGCCTTCAAGTGGAACTGAAGGGCTGATTCAGAACATTTCTAGTATATGGAAGGCTGAGGATCATTGATCTCCTATCGTGACATGGAAACCTGACACTATTTTTCATTTTTGGGCACATTTCTCGATGTACACGGGTTGTAGTGGTGTAACCTACATATACACATGTTTTATAGTAGACAAGGTGCGTATATGTGGAAAAATTGTATTTTTAGCTCTGGGATTTGCAAAAAGGGATTACAAGTCTGCATAGAGAAATGGAAAAAGGCCTTCTCTACAAGCTTGCATGGGGGAGGCAAATATTGCTATAATAATTTATAATAAAAAATAGTAGGCAACAACTAGAGGTGCAAGTTGGCCTTCCTATCCTAGGATTCTCCACAAAAAACTACAATTCTAACATTTGTACCAATAGATCTAACAAAATGCTAAAATTAAGGAGCCATGTTGACAACCACTCTAGAAAACATTGAATGACAAGTCTTGCACCTTGGGTGCATATTTCTCTAGTGCCATGTGTCCTTCAAGCTCGTATGTTGATCCCCAGCTACCACTTGTTGATCTTTGGTTCCCTCCACATCATCAAATTCAAGAAGGAGTCATGGATTCAAACCTTTGAATGTAATGGCCAGTTCGTAGCGCCATTTGGTAGCACATTTGGTAGCCAATTCTATAGCGCCTTCCTATAACAACTCTACAGATTCCGTAGCGCCCTTCCTATAACTGCTCTGCAGATTTTGTAGTTCCCTTCATGTGCTTGGCTAGGTGATTCCATAGCGCCTTCCTATAAATTGGTCTATAGATTCCGTAGCGCCCCTTTGAAAAGATGCTCTGCAAATTCTATAGCATCTTTGGTAGCGCAGTCACAAAGCAGTCTGTGTAGGCGATTTCATAGCACTAGGTGCTATGAAATCCCTGTGTTTTTTCTGTGTGATGCAGCCACTCTTCAAAAACACAAAAAATCTTAGTTGATGGACTAGGAGCCTCTAAATGCCTGTATAGGTGAAAATATTACACCTCCCTAAACACTTCAAGCTTGCAAAAGCAACCATCCTAAAAAATGGATCTGTCATATCGTCCATCTACTTCCTCAATCTAACACTCCTCCTTGTTGCATGAGACCTTTCCTTTGTCATGGAAACATCTCTTTCTTTAGTAGGGGTACTCTTCTCTACTGCAGGTTCATCTCTTTCTATTGCAGCTTGTACTAGAACATTTAATTTCCTCTAAGCTAAATCATTCTTGAAGGGCTGCAATTCTTCCTTGAGCTTCCTGTTTTGGGATTGAATGATTCTGTTTTTCCTGTTGTTATAGAAATATTTGCCTCACCTTATGAAATATTGCACAGAGGGCCTTTTTCCATTTCCCTATGTAGACGTTTCATCCATTTTTTGCAAATTACAGAGATAAAAAATACATTTTTTCCACATGTACGCACCTTGCCTACTATACCACATGCGTATACGCAAGTTGCACCACTACAGCCCACGTACATCGGGATTTTTGCCCAAAAATGAAAAATGGTGTCAAGTTTCCATGTCATGATAGGAGATCTATTATACTTGGCCTTACATATACTAGAAACGTTCTAAATCGGACCTTCAGTTCCATTTGAAGGCTATAAATGGGCCAATTTCGAGCTATGGAAAGGAGGAGAAATAATTCAACTTTGAGAGCAAAGTTACTCTGGAGAAATTATTCACTTCATATTGAGTCTGCAACCCTTTGTCCTTTAAGTTTGAACACAATGTTCATCTCCCAAGCTCTTCCCTTATTGATTGAGAACTTCATTATCTCTCTTTTATGAGCTTGCCTTTGGTGGAGGATTGAAGTGGTGGAGGCCCAGTTGGAAGGAACTTAGTTTCTCAGTTCTGAACCGTGCCGACATGGAAGTCTGTAACTTTTTCACTTATGCTGATCATATATTAATAGAAATACTCTTTTCCTGTCCAATTGATATCTTGCAAATTTTTGAATTATTATTCCATGGGTGTAATTGTTATGCATATTAATGGATTATGCTATTGAATGTGCTAACATCATATATTATCACCATATGCTTGCTTTTCTTGGTTGTTGAGGACTAGTTGCAGGTATATTGTTTTGGTTCAAGTGCTCAATGGTGGACTTCATTGAACGTCTGGAAGAGGTAGGCCTTTTATATTGTCTTGCTAGAATATTTGTTTATATAGCATACTTGAGAATAGAGTTGATTTCTGCAGTCATTTTCGTCTGTTGTGGTTTACCCTAGCCATAGAGAGATTTTCCTGATAACAATTGTACAAAGTCTTAAGTTTTCTATGGAGAGGAAAGAATATTCTTGTTGTAAAGCTTTCTGAATCAAGGGTTTCCTTGTACATGTCCATGAGATCCTTCATCTTTCTTCTCTCAGTCAAGTTTTCTGCCTTCAAACAAGCAACTTCCTTTCTAACATCCCTGAGTTTTCTAATCAATATTTTGAAAGTGGGATTTTCAAGGGGAGTGCTAATGTTGATAATATCAATAGGATTATCAATGGCTTTACCTTTACCTTTAACTTTATTTGGGATTGAAGCCTTGGGTATGAATTCTTCTTCAACAACTTATTTGTGGGTCGATGATCTAGTAAAATGCCTCCTGACTCTGGTCTTAGCTGGTGGAGCAGGTGAAGGGAAATGCAATTTCCTCCCCTTCTTGGATGTGGTTTTGGTTGATTAAGGAACTTCTTCCAATTTAGGTTCAAGAGGAGGTGAAAATTCTCTTTGTGGGCGTTATAGCAAGATTTGCCTCACCCTATGCAATCTTTCACAAAAGGCCTTTTTCCATTTCCCCATGCAGACTTATCATCCTTGTTTGTAAATCCCAGAGCTAAAAATACATATTTTTCCACATGTACACACCTTGCCTACTATACAACATGTGTATATGCAGGCTGCACCATTACATCCCATGTACATCGAGATTTGTGCCAAAAAATGAAAAATGGAGTCGGGTTTCCATGTCACGGTAGGATATCTATGATCCTTGGCCTTCCATATACTGGAAACGTTCTGACTCAGCCCTTTAGTTCCATTTGAAGGCTATAAATGGGCCAATTTCGAGCTATGGAAAGGAGGAGAAATAATTCAAATTTTAGAGCAAATTTACTCTGGAGAAATTATTTACTTCATATTGACTATGTATCCCTTTGTCCTTTAAGTTTGAACACATTGTTCAGCCCCCAAGATCTTCCCTTATTTATTGAGAACATCATTGTTTCTCTCTTATGATCTTGACTTTGGTGGAGGATTGAAGTGGTGGAGGCCCAACTAGAAGGAACTTAGTTTCTCGGTTCCAAACCGTGCCAAAATGGAAGTATGTAACATTTTCACTTCTGTTGATCATTAACAGAAATACTTTTTTTTCGTCTAATTGATATATTGAAAATATTTGAATTATTATTCCATGGGCGTATTTTTCATGTTTATTAATGGATTATTCTATTGAATGTGCTAACATCATTTATTATCACCATATGCTTTCTATGCTTGGTTGTTGAGGACTAGTTGCAGGTATATTGCTTTGGGTCAAGTGCTCAATGGTGGACTTCATCAAACATCTAGATGAGGTAGGCCTTTTATCTTGTCTTGCTAGCATATTTTTCTATATAGAATACTTGAGAATAGAGTTGATTTATGCAATCATTTCCACCTGTTGTGGTTTACCCTAGACATAGAGAGATTTTCCTCGTAACAGTGGGGATTGATGAACCTCCCTCTCTTCTTCTTCAATTTCCTTAGGGGTTTCTTTGTCTTGGGTAGTAGGTTTTATTTTTCTCTTCCTGCTTGTTCTTGCTAGGGAAACACTATTAGATGGAAAAAGGGATTTGCATCCTGGAATGAGGGGTAGAGGCTATATCTATCTGCATATTGGCAGGGACAATGAATTGTTCCCAAGAAATGCTCCTTTTCTTTAACTCTTCCATAACTAGCATCTTGATCAACCCAGAGTGGAAAAAAATAGTGTCCACAACCTTGGACTTAGCTTGGACTCTATCAGACATCTTTCCCATACTTCTTAATAGATAAAAAGGGATATTCATTGAATGATTTCCAGTGAAATGTAAAAAGAGTCTTATGTGATACTGGTATATCATGTTAAATCTTCCCTCACATGTGAAATATCTCTGGATAATCTTCAACATTTTATCAAAACCCTCAACCAGGTGGCTCCTAGGCACTCCCTTAGACCAATTGTCTTTCTGATAGTGTGTCTTGAGGAAATCCTTTGAAAAGGTTGCATTAAGGATCATGGATTTGAACCACCTCTCACCAATGTTGGGTATCTTAGTGGCTACTGCAATAGTGGCCTCAGATACCTCAAACTCAAGGTTTCCCACCTTGGTCTTAATGCCATCAAAGTTTAAGGAAAACTGCCTTGCTAATTTAGGGTGTCCCCTCTGCATGTTTTGAAAAAAAGAGAGGCATTGAACCCTTTGGAAAACCTTCCTAACCATAGGCTCAACATCAAACAGGTGCATGTTAGAAGGTTCAGTCCTGACCACAGTCCCTACCTTGTGAGACTTCTTATTTTGAGTTGTATCCAAGGATAGAAGAAGGGGATCAAAAGACTGTAATGCTATGAGGGGTAAATAAACCAAACAGAGGCAAAGGTCTTTGAGTTTCTAAGGTGATCCTTAATTCGTCATTCAAGGCTTTCCTCCAACTCACTTCTAGACAAAAAATAGACTAGTGTGATGGTTTAAAAATGTTGAAAAGATACTCTGAGAAATGGTATGAAGGGAGACTGCATTGCTTAGGTTTAGACTGTCATTAAGCCACCATACAAGGTCCTCAAAGATTTTAAAAACACAGGGCCTCCTAACTCCTCATTGCAAGTAGACTTGTGAGATGAAATTATAACATGACTCAGTGAAAAAGGGGGAGCTAACTGCTGGAGTTGTGAGCATAGAAGATAGCAAAGGTTTGATAGGGAATGACAATGCTGGACCACGATATTCATAGCATAGTCTAGCAATTCAATAGCGCAGTATGGGTAATAAGAGCCAAGGTTGGGCACTCAAAGTATGAAGCAAATGGTATGAGTTCCGGTGAAGGGAAAATTGAGTGTGAAAATGGATATGGAGTGTGTGGAAGATGAGGTAGAGAGGTTGGTTGGTGGGAGAATTGGTAGCTTGCAGTGCTAGGCGCTACCAAAAGATAAGATAGAGATATCTTAATGCTCTTCAAAGAAGTTGAAAAGCCTCATGAAGTACCTGAATGTTATGGATGATAAGTGGAAGATATACAACAAGATATGGAGTTGTTACATCTACCCTAGCCTCCAATTCACCTCGAACAATCAACCCATAGCGCAATTCGCAATTGTTTCTTGACTAGTTGTTTTAACAATGTCGAGCTTAGGAGGAAGATTTCAAATTGGTAAATTGTTAGAATCCTCACAAATGACCAAATCTTAATATTCCTTTTGAAGACAAGGGTGTTGAAAAAAATAAAAGACATGAAATCAACTGATGATGGTGAATGATGGTAAGGAGATGAAGTACAAAGGTGTGCTACGAAAATGCCTAGTGAGTTGACAATGCCCTTTTCAAAATTTGATTTGACTCCTTAACGGGCATAGGGACAAAGTGGAAAGGATCAAGAGTATGAGTGGATGGAGTGACTTGTCAGGTTGTTGGGGTCGTGGGGTCGATAGTGCTTGATGTCAAGTCAAGTGATGAGTCAAAGACATAAACCACAAAATGAAATAGGCTATGAACCATAGGCATAGGCCAAAAATGTGAACCAAAACCCAAAAATTTATTTCTTTAGACTAACCTAAGAAAATCACAAAGGGAAAAATAAAACAAACCTAAAGACTAAAGAGAAAAAATTAAAACCTAAGGGGAAAAATGACCCATGACAACTTCATGTGATAACAGTTACAACAATTACCCAAAAGGCGAGGCCCACGGGCTTGACCTTAGGAACTCCCCCAACTATAAAACTTTAATTAAACCAAGCTACCAATCTGGCTAAGGGTCGTGTTGTAAATATTTCCCATGCGTTTTCAATTTAAACTCAACTTTTTCCAGAGCTCAAGGGTTTGCATCCAAGTATAGTTCGGACATGATTTTCAATGCAAGTTTGAGCAATAATTGCAGACTGTCGACATGTTTTACGAAGAAAAGAGCCCAGGAGGGGCCTGGGATGAACAATGTCAGAATTTCATGATTTGACAGTCATTTCTGCACATTTTCTCACCACGCATCCACCGGTGATGTCCTTTTTTTCATCTGGGAAACAAATCAGAAGGCCATTTTTCATACTTGAGGTATAATGATGTACTTATGCAAATTTTAATTGCTGAGATAATATAAATCCTCTCCACTTCGAAGTGGACCCGAAGACGTAGTCCATTCTTGGGACGAACTCCATTATCATGTCTTGTGTTCTTTCTATTCTTCTCATATTTTATCCATATGTATTTCCTCTTTCATGATGTTGCACATAAGCTTTCATTTACACTCTTTAATGTAATTCTTTTAATAAGTCATCGATGAAATGATCTCGGATCAATAATGCACCAACAACATTTATGAGAGTAATGAATAACGTGTCCAGACCCTACATGGATTATTTTGTTATTGTATATCTAGATGACATATTTATCTTTAGTCGAAGATGGGAAGATCATATAAAGCATGTCAAGACAATATTTGGACTCTTGAAGAAGGAGAAGTTGTATATCAAGTTATCTAAATGCAAATTTGGAAAAAATTATCTGTTATATCTAGTATATATTGTAGGGAATAGTAAGCTAAAGATAGATCCCGCAAAGGTAGAAGTCATTGTAAAATGGCCCAATCCAACTAACTACCACCAAATTCAGGAGCTTCTTAGGAGTAGTACAGTATTGAAGAAAATTCATTGCTAATTTATCATACATATCAACACCTCTACATGCATTAACAAGTGTTAAGCAAGTCTTTCAATGGGGAGGCAAGCAATAGAAAGCCTTCGAGAGATTGAAGGAAAAGTAAGCACCGCATTAGTTTTGGCTCATCCAGATCTCCAACAACCATTTGATATTCAAACCAATGCAAGAGGATATGTCATTGGCACAGTCTTGATGCAATGAAGTAAACCTATATGTTATCATTCTAAGACTTTCACTCAAGCTGTGATTAATTATCCAAAATATGGCAAGGAATTGTATGTGTTGGTACAAAGTGTAAAGAAATAGAACCATTACTTAATGGGAAAGGAGACCATAATTCATAATGATCATCAACCATTAAAGTATTTGTAGTCACATACCAAGCTACAACAGTCACAACACTTTAGGTGGATAGTTTTTCTACAATAGTTTCATTTGGTAATCAATTATAATAAGGGTAGTCATAACAAGGTTGCAGATATGTTGTCAAGACTAATAATTAATACATCCACAATAATCAGGTATAATCCTTTAGCACATGAAAGTTATGCATAACAATATACTAGAGATGATGATTTTAAAGAAGTATATGATGCATTAACTAACGACAATCAACAGTCAGATTAGTATATGCATGAAAGTTTGTTATATCATCTCGGAAAACTATGTATACCAAGAGATGAAAGAGTGAATGTAATCATATAATCTCATACATCTCTCATCTTTGGTCATTTCGGGGTTGGTAAGAGAGTTTCATAGTTACAAAGGTATTATTATTGGCCTCATATGAACACGAAAATTTCCAAGTATATAAAAGGGTGTGTTATGTGTGCCACAAGTAAGCCTAGCAACATAAAGATATGATTATATACACCACTTACAATACCTTTTCAGCCATGGGAAAGTATCTCCATGGACTTTGTAGTGATATTGTCGATGTCCAGGACAGGTCATGATTAACTGTATGTCATGGTGGACAGATTAAAAAAAATGTGTATTATAATACCATGCAAGAAACATGTCACAGGCCGACTCACAGCTGAGTAGAAAACACAAATGTTCTTTTCCAATGTATGGGTTCATTTTGGACTTCCTACATCTATAATATCATATTGGTATTCTCTATTTTTGGGAAAGTTTTGGTCTCATTTATGGGAACTAAGGACACTAAGTTGAAGAAGAGAACAAATTTTCATCCGCAAACAGAGGTGATAAACAAAACAATGGTACATCTACTTCAAGGATACTGCAACAAGCATCCTAAATTATCGGATGAATAGTTACCTTATATCCAACATGCCTACAATCATGCCATGCATTCGTCTACTCAAAAAATTCCTTTTAAGGTATGTTTGGGTTACTCTCCTAAGACACCTATGGAATTTGTTTTTGGAGAAGCAAGTAAAGAAGATGTGATGCAACCCCCCCTACTTCCCCATAGGGTTGCGCAACCTCCCGGTATTGGATCTCTAATTCTTGAGTCGAGTGACTTTCTGAAACCTTGATGGTTTCCTTCTATGACTATACATAGGCCCCTTCAGCTTCTTGTTGCAGGTTTAATGGCACCTGCAACCTTCCCTTTCGCTCTCCTATGAAATATCAGAGTGCTAGGCATTAGCTCCTTTTCCTGATAAGCCCTCTTGATGTGACCTTGGCAATGACCATGTGATTATAGATGTGGCTACAAGTGGTTTGAAATCAAACTGTTTTTGGGCCCACAATGCTCCTCCAACCTCCATTTGTCCTCCTGATGAAACCACAGTTTGGATTGCGGCCCACCCTCAATATTTTAAACTCCATGCTAGTCCTATCCCCGCAATGCTACGGGATCGACGATATCACAATCTTGACGATACTATCTAAATCAACAGTTCAAAACAGTGCCTTTCAAATCTACAGACTAGATCTTATCCCTCGAAATCAACAGGTGTGATCTCTTCGTAGTTCTGAACTTCAAGGTTTTGAAATCTCAAACCCAGTGCTCTTCCATACTTAGACCTTCCAGAATTGGCAATCTGCAGACACCTGTCCTGTCAACCAACGGTGTTGATCACTTGGTAACTCTGGGCTTCGGAGTTCTCAAACTTCAACTCTTTGCTTATTTGGATTCTATTCGAAGTCTCTAATCCACTAATGCGTGACCTCCTAGGATCAACGACTGCGATTCCTTTGTGTCTCTGGAATTCAGACTTTTCAACTCTCAACTTTTCTCTCCCCACGAAGTATGCGGATTTCTGCCACGTTTCCTCTTGATCTAATGATCAAGGATTACTTCAATACTTTACCTGGAGTGCATGGATCTATGCCATGTCTCTCCTAGATCCGACGACTCTAAATCACTTTGGGTCTTCGAGGTTCAGTAGTCTCAATTCTTAACTGAAAATCCATAACAACTTTACCTGAAGCTCATGATCTACTGACAAGTGTCCACTTATAGATCGACAACTCTCAGCTCTTCGGCTCTTTGGGATTCAGGTGTTTCAACACTTCAACCTTTTCCTTCCTCTGGATATTTCGACCTGTCGCCATGTGTCCTCCTGGATCCAATGATCCAGATTCAATCTGGCCCTTTGACTCTCCGTGCTTTGGGTGTTTCAAGTTTCAAACTTGCCTCCTTCCGGACTCACGGTATTTGACAACTCTGACCCACTATGGTGATCCGACGCTTGAAATATTTCCCGAGCAATCTGATGGCTCAGAACTGTTCCTGTGATCGAATGGCTGAAATTCTACTTCTGGTTTCCGGCTCTTCGGGCTTCGGAAACCTCAAGTCTAAAACCTTCATAGGTTCTCTCTCTTGTGCGTGCAATGCATTAAAGATCATGCACCTTACACAAATCAGGAAGTTGTCAATCCTCTGCACTTCTCTTGTGCGTGCAAGGCATTCAAGCTCATGCACCTTAGACATATTAGGAGGCTGTCGATCCTCTGCATTGTGATCCAACAGTCACTGTCGCTCCTCTCTCCTAAGCTCCTAATCTTCTTCTGACTTAGAAGATTTATTAGTCTTCAAAGGTTTCGAGCCTTTGCTCCTCCTACGAATCTGACTCTGGGATATTGTCAATACTTATGAAAAGTGATATCTCTTCTGAGCTTTATCCTTAAGAGGATTTTTATTCCCCACGCACACCTTGTGTTCTCGGGATTTTGATAACTCAAATTGAAGGATTTATTGGAAATAAATTATTCTCGCCCACCAGGCATTCTTGTTGGATTACTGAGAGGGGGGGTGAATTTGTAATAACGTAATTATAATCTTTTTTCTTCAAATGTTATATCAATGTAGAATTATTATCCAATAATGAAAAGTAAGAAACAAACAATCACATGCATACATAGTACACCAGTGTTTTACGTGGAAACTCAAATCGGGAGAAAACCACATAATGTTTTTTCTTATATGTCTTGAAGAATTACATTCATTGGAA
>SNQJ01S0081419.1:21066-35941 GCA_010110895.2 Picea sitchensis
GGGGACCATTTCTTCCTAAGGGGGGAGGAATGATCCAGGTGGATATTGGTGGCCACCCACCTATTCCACTTGGACCCACACCATTGTTTCTTTCATTTTTCTAGTTTCCTTAATTGTAGCACAATTTACTATTTTTAGCAGTTCTTCGGGTCCTGAACTTCCAGAGTTGTTTTGAGGCCCTAAACGATGTTTTTTGGGCATGAATGCTCCAACAAAAATGATTCTGTTCCAGACTCGATATTCGCTATCATCAATGTAGTCCTCTGATAGATCTTTCTAATGATGTATCATGTGCATCAAACGGAGATAGTATGCCAAAGTTACGACCCCGGGAAATTGATGTACCAATTTACCCCAACGGGGCCCATATTCTGGCATTTCATCTCCTAGGGTTAGGTTTTTGGATGTTTAGGGTTTTCCATTGTTTCTCAGTAATATATAGGCCTCCGAGCCTCATTGTAACGGGCAGTTCAGAGGCCAGTAGCCGCCACATCTCTTCTCAGAGATAAGCTACCAGCGCCCTAGCTAGTTTATTTCCATTCTGTCTATAAGCATTTTTCAGTCATTTGTTATTAATGAAATGAAGTCTTATTTCTGCTGCATCTATGCTTTTATGTGTATTTATGCATTTCATTGTGTTCCTACATAAATCAGGATCAATCAAAGAACTCTTAGATATGGGTCACATTAGACCAAGTTCCAGCCCTTTTGCCTCTTCATTGGTACTGGTCAAGAATAAGGATGGAACAATGTGCATGTGCATTGACTTCAGGGCATTAAACAAGAAGACAGTAAAAAAATGGTATCCCATTCCAAGGATTAATGAGCTATTGGAAAATCTCCATGGGGATGTTTACTTCACCAATATTTACTTGCACTCTAGTTACCATCAAATCAAAATGAGGGAAGAGCACATCCCAAAAATTGCTTTCAGATGTCACTATGACCACTATGAGTTCTTAGTGATTCCATTTGGGTTAACCAATGCCCCAACCACATTCCAGTCATGTATGAACCATGTATTCAACAAACAATTGAGGAATCATATTCTTGTATTCTTTGATGACTTGCTAATCTATAACAAGACATGGGAGGAACACCTTCAGAATGTGGAGTGGATCTTGACTATCATGGAGGACCAATCCTTGTATTCCAAGGAGTCCAAATGTGAATTTGGGATGACAGAGGTCCTCTACTTGGGACACATTATTGGAGTTAAAGGGGTACATGTACATTGGGAGAATATTCAAGCCACAATTGAGTGGTCCACACCTAAAACCCTTACAGAGTTGAGGGGATTTCTTGGCATTTCCAACTATTATAGGAGATTCATCAAAGGGTTCTCCCAACTTTGTGCACCTTTGACTGATCTAATTAAGAAAGGGTCCTTCATATGGAGTGAAGAGGCCCAAGCCATGTTTGACATAATGAATAAATTAATGTGCACTTTCCCTATGTTAGCATTACCAGATTTCAACCTATCCTTCACCTTGTAGTGTGATGCCTCCGGAGAAGGCATTGGGGCCGTACTGATGCAGAATAAGAACCATATTTCTTATGAGAGCCGAAAGCTAAGGGGTCTTGAATTACTTTACACCATCTAATACAAAGAGATGCTGGCTATCATGCACGCCTTGGCCAAATTCATGCAATACTTGGTAGGTGCTATATTTGTGGTGAAATCAGATCAAAACGACCTTAAGTACTTTTTGGAACAGAAGGACTTAAATGAGAGGCAACAGAAGTGGGTCAGCAAGATACTGGCCTATGAATTTGACATTGAGTTTGTCAAAGGGAAGAACAACATAGTTTCAGATGCATTATCCAGTAGGCCATCAATTTATTCCATGATAGATGTATCAGTTGACTGGAAGGACCAACTCTTGATGGAATATTCCAAAAATCAGTTCGCTTGTCAAGTGATGGATGGGAAAACACAAGATGATAAATTTAGAGTCATAGATGACATCATCTATTACAAGGGCCAAATATTCTTGGTTCCCGAGTCGATGTTCAAGGCCAAAATATTACTTGCATGTCATGACTCACTAGTGGCAGGGCACCAAGGGATTGGCAAGACATACATGCAAGTAAGGGAAAGGTTCTCATGGAAGGGCCTCAAAGAGGATGTAATGAAAAACATCAAGGAGTGTTCTACTTTTCAGGAAAACAAGGATGAGCACACTCATCTTGCAAGATTGCTACAACCTCTACCCATTCCATAACACAAATGGGAGAACATCTCCATGGACTTCATCACAAGGTTGTCGAGTACACAGGGTAAGGATTGTATCTTCATAGTGGTGGACAGGTTGACTAAATTTTCACACTTCTTCTCCATTGCTACAGACTTCAATGCAACACAGGTGGCCAAATTATTGTTTAGAGAGATCTTCAAACTACATGGTCTCCCCAAAATCATTGTTAGTGATAGGGATAGTCGATTTATGAACATGTTTGGTAGGGGTTATTCAGGATGGTTGGTACAGCCTTGACCCCTAGCACTAGTTATCATCCTCAGACTAACATGAAGATCGAATAGTCAAGGAAGGCTACCTTAGGAATTATGTAGTAGGGCAACATAAGGCATGGGTTAGATGGCTACACTTGGGGGAATACTGTTACAACACCACCTATCACATGTCCATAGGCATGAATCCATTCATGGCATTGTACAATTATGACCCACTCTCTTTTGTAGAGATTGCTTTTGGTGATAACAAAGCCTCGATGGTACAGGATTGGGTGCAACAGAGTCAGGACATCCTCAGGGATTTGAAGGATCATCTATAGAGGGCACATAATCAACAGAAGGTCCAAGTAGACAAACATTGGGTAGAACGTACTTTTTAGGTTGGTGACTTGGTCTACCTAAGGCGCCAACCGTACAGACAAGATTTGATCAAATAAGTGGAGCAGAAAAGCTTCAACCTTGGTTCTTTGGGCCCTACAAGATCAACAACAAGGTAGGGGTCATGGCTTATGAGATGGAGCTCCCATAGGGTAGCAGGATACACAATGTCTTCCACGTGTCATGCCTGAAGAGGGCTATCGACCAACATATCACCCCACTTGAGGTGCTGCCACCTCTAGCTGAAGAGGGGCAATTAGTACTGGTGTTGGAGGAAATATTGGAGGTTCAGGAGAAGAAACTCTGTAGATGAAGCATCAAAGAATACTTAATCAAATGGAAGGATTTGCCTATTGAAGATGCCACGTGGGAGAATGAGCAAGTGATATGGGAAACAGGTTAGAAATTGCTTGTGGGCAAGAAATTTCTAGCAAGGGAGATTGTAATGTCCCCCACCTCTTGATGAAGAGGCTTGGAAAGACTTAGTGGTCTAGTCATCCCCACTAGACCATAGTCTCATGCAACAGGGGGAAAGGTCATCTAACTCGATATTATATTTTGAAGTTGACTTGGAAAAAGGTAAAAAAGGGTAAAAAGTAACTCAATGAAGAATTAAAATGCTGGAGGTTGAGTTAGGAGTTGAACCTAGGGGTTAACTAACTCAACAGAGAAATAGAATGGAAGTATAAAGGAAAGGCTAGGGTGCACCTCTCACTCATCTTGGATATTATTGCATTTGGTTGTTGAGCTCTTGAGCACACAATTTTGAGGGTTTCGAGATTACAAACCCTAGAGAACAACTCAGTGGTGAAAGATTCCACTCACCTTGTTCCAAGCTTGGTCTTGGGGATGAAATACTCCACCCACACCATTCTATAGTCTTTACAGGTTCCATCATCGATCCAGGAGGGCAGCAGGGCCGTACCCTTGAGGGTTTTCCAGAAGGGGCGCATCATTTCATGAAGAAGAGTTTGATCCAGTCTTGTGACAGGGTCTAGTGACATTCTAGCATTTGGGTATTTCTTGCAGGGCCTTGTTCATCAGTTTGGGAGAATTTTTGGAGAGTTACTTCGACCAGATTATTATCTACAGATTTTGGATGGTTTTGAGAGAAGGAGGGCGTAACTGTGATTCATATATTGTCAGGTTGAGGGGGTTACATCTCATATCTTACCCTAAGACTTCTCCCAGGGGATTGTGGTAGCCCGATCTACCTTTTTAGAGATTTTCAGGGGATTTGGAGGCTTCTTTCATCATGGCCGAATTATTGGGCACTTCAAGGCTTCAAGAGGGTGTAGTCTTGATTAGGGTTTCAACAGTTTGGAGGGGTAATACTTGGTATCTGGACTTCATAGTTTGAGGAGGGGTTCTACTTGCCCCAATCTATCTTTCGGTGGAGTTTGGCATCATTTGGATATCTTCTTCAGCAGGGTCAAATTCTTGGTCGTCTTATTTATTCAGCAGGACGTGCCAACAACCAGGGGGTTGGAAGTGACCCTGGTTCTTATTGTATCTGGTCCTCATTATATATTTAGCCTTTGGAGGCTTATTTTGTATTGTCAGGAGCATTTTGTAGCAACTCATATATTCATTCTTGGAGCCATCTGATGTTATTCTAGATCTACATCCATTTTCTATCAGGTTCTTGCTTTTCATAATAATAAAGGTCAGATCTATGCTTTTGGGTCCCATATCTTGTGTATTGGTTAGCTCTTGTGTTTGCATTCAATTTATCTTTAGATCTGTGCTTAATAACTAAATATAACCCTAAGGCCGAAACTTGAGAGGCCAACCTGCAAACAGACACAAACAAACAAGTAATCAATGGTCAATTAGTGTTCCAAGCAAAAAAAAATGGCTTGGGAACATTACATTCTTACAAAATATCTATGATTAATCTTTCTTGTCTAAGTAGGAAAGATGGGCACAAAACAAAATTGTAGGGGATATTATTAAAACAATGATTTGTTTTCTACCATGCTTGAATGGTATTAATTTATTTATTTTCTTAAATGTTGAGTGCTTAATAATAGATAGATATGTTGTTATATTCATTCACACTATTTTCATTCACATGACAAGTTTGTTTTAAGTAAGGTTTTATTAAAAACTAGAGTTAAATAGACGAGGAACTATATAATTAAAGGGAGAAAATCAAATATCATGATGTAGGTTGTAGAGATACATAGGTTATGTTAAAGATGAGTGTTTATAATAATGAGTAGTTTGTTTGTTACATCATTTATTTGACACATTTTGTTTTATTAAGTTATATTTGTTTTCTCAAGGCAACAAAGCAACCAAAACCAAAGTTAGTACAATTTTTTTATTCATTTACGTGACAATTTTTGCCAAAGTTATATGCTTTACATTCATTTAAGTGAGAGGTTTTGTGTTATGTTATATTACATTTTTCCATATAACCAACCAACTAAGTCGACGAGCTAAATAGATTTGGTTAAAAACAAGATTTTATTATAGAAATGATATATTTTGATCCAAAATGGATCTTGGAAGGCCTAAAAATAAAATTTCTCGGAATCATATGAAACTAGTGCCATTGCGTCCACCTCATCGCACTGATTCCATCCATATATTTGTTTTTCGCAAATGGAAGCCATATGAGAAAGTTATCGCGTTCTGATCGATTTCTCAAATAGGCTAAAAAGTCAATTGGTCAAAGTCAACAAGCCGTACTACTGACGTCAGCATGATGTCATGATGACATCATCATGATGATGTGGCATCACCAAGAGGTGACATGTGTCACTTAAAATCGACTTTTTCAAGCTGAGTTGGCACCTGTACGGATTTGAAATGTGGAATTATACGGATGACACGTGTCAGTCTGTACATGACATGGCCCAATGGTAGGTTGACACATGGAAGTACAGATGAAAACTGGGTTGTACGGATGTTGACGTGGTAGGGTGACTGTACAATACATATGATGATGTGGCACGACACATGGTTGTACGACAGGTGACTGGGCTGTATGGAAGCTGACGTGGCAGGTGACTGGGTTGTACAACGATGATGTGGCATGCTCACTATACGATGACTGTGATGGTGATTGTGTGGTACGGTCCAATCAAAGGGTGACACATGGCCCAATCAAAGGACACCACATGGCACAATGTATTTTCCAATGTCGACTAGTCCAAAAATTTGTTATAACCTCCAGGGGATTCGAACCCCTGACCTCCATGGGCGCTAACGACTTCGTGGAAGGGGGCGAACTGATCAGGCTAGGTTGGTGCTTTTTAAACCACATGACACATATTCCTTTTGTGTTTATGGTGGTGGTTTGTTTAGGACAGGCCTCGGTTGACGAGGGCCATCCATGACTGACTAGGGGCTACGAATTCAAGCTTAACCATATGGAGTGTGTGGGAGGTAAAGTTGTGGACACATGGCCATAGCCACGAGACTAGGAGCCAAAATCGGAGGGGCCATCGCACCAGCCCAGCCCTCAGCCACATGGCAGAGCGCATGCAACTAGGGGCTAGGAGAAAAGGGGTTGCACCCTATATTTGTCCATTTTTTGGTTTTAAACATTATTATATAATTTTTTATGCTGATTTTAGTGGATTTTTCCCAGTATTGGGAGATTTGGAGCCCTATTTGAGGCTAGATATTGGGAGGAAGTTAGGAGGTTGATGCCCACTTCAAATATATATAAAACAAAGGTTCTTGGAAGCATTGGAGAGGTTCAGAACAAGAGAAATGTTGAGGAATTTGATAGTCAAATCCATTTTTATGCAGGGAAGCCATTGAGGAGGGAAACTTTGCGGGTCAATTTTGGGAGCTACGCTCAACTGTTTTTAGTGCCGTCAGCTGTGCTTGGTTCTTGAGGTTGAGAAGAACACATCCATATACTCACTAAGACAAAGGCCCAAAGATGTAGGCAATCTTGCTGAACTCTGTTAACTACTTTGTTGTTATGGTTTGTTGATTCTTTGTGCTTACTTTCAAATATTCATTTCTTATTATGGATTCTATGATATATCATTAATTTCTTCTTCTTTCATCAATTTCTAATTGGTTAATAAAATCACTCTTTAAAACTTACCCAGTCTTTAAAATATCTTTTCTGATCAAGTGGTATCAGAGTAGGTTGACGGTTGGTTTTTGAGTTTGCATGATTACCAAAGAAAATATTAATCATGGTGAAGGAAAACTTTTAGAAGGGGATCTAGAGATTGGATTGAGAAAGAGGACTTCTCAAAGTGAGGAGATGGCATCGAAAGAAGGCATGTCTCAGAATGAGATCGAGTTGCAAAATACTTTATTCGCCATGTCTAATATGGTAAAGGTATTATATGAGGATTACTTGGAATGGAAGAGGCCTTTCCAAGGGGAATATTCTAAACAAGACAAAAGTGAATAAGGAGAGGATCCTCCTAAACCTCCTCCTCCACCTCCTTCTTCTCCATCAACTTCTTCTTCTTCAAGTACAAGTTCAAAATTCACCGTAAGAAAACATTCCCATAAACATAAACATGATATGCCTTTACTTAAGCTTAATGTGAAGTTTGAATTACCCATGTATGATGGTGAAGTCAATGCTGAGAGGCTTGATAATTGGGTCAGACAGATGGAAGTTTATTGCAGTGTGCAATAAATCAAGGATGAGACAACTCAAATCAAGTTGGCATCACTTCATCTTGCAGGCAAAACACTCATCTGGTGGCATAGTAAGTTGCAAAATGACATGCAACAAGTGGGTAATGTATTTCCATCATGGAAAGATTTTGTTTTTGCACTTATAAAGAAATTTTATCCTTTAGGTTATAAAGAGAAGGCTTTAATTGAATGGCAAGATATTAAACTAACAAAGGGACAAACAATGCAATAATACACAGATGAATTTCGTAAGATGGCATTAATGTTGAATATTCCATTACATACCCAAGAAACTCTTATGAAATATATAGGAGGACTACCTGCACATATTCGTAACACTGTATTTATGTTTGGACCTACTAATCTTAATGAGGTTTATGTTCAAGCAACATACATTGAAGCAGGGAAAACAAGAGTTGGTGTATCAGGGGAAACGTCTTTGAGGAAAGAGGACAAAAGAAAGGGGAATGGAAAGAAAGCAAATTCAGTGACAAGAAGGGAAGAGAAGCTCTCTTGTAATCATTGCTAGAAATAAGGGCATGATGATGACCATTGCTAGCAATTGCATCCATAGAAGAGACATAAGTGGTTCAAAGAGAGGAAAGGGAGGAAAACAATTGCAGCAACAACACATCCAACAGACTTGGGATATGATTTAGGCGGTGAGACTAAAATCACAACAATTGGTTTGATAGGTAAAATTGGTGATGGATATTATTCTAGATGCAAGTTGTTTCACATAAGGGTGATAATGAAACATATTAAGATCGATACAATGATAGATAGTGGATCTCAATCTAACTTGATTTCAGAGGAAGTGGTTAAACAACCGGGATTAAACACTAAGATGCATCATAAACCTTACTCACTCAAATGGATAAGAAACAATCATAAATTGCACATAACAAAGAAATGCACCTTAAAGTTTGCAATTTCATCAAAGTTTGTGGATGAGGTAACATGTGATGTGGTGCCACTAAATGAATGTGAAATGGTCTTAGTCAGTCCTTATTTGTATGATCACAAAGAAATCTTCTACAGGGAACAAAATCAATATCACTTAACTAAAGAAGGCAATGAATATGTTGTACATTCTCATCACTTAAAAGCAAATCAATCTCTTCAAACAATGGAACAATTAAGGAAGACAAATTATGCAAGCAACACACCTATAGTTGTGTCAAGTCAAGCAATTGATCTTAAGCATGAACATGAGATATTGGTTGTAGAATGGAAGTTCAATCATACTTTGCTTCAAGATAAGCTAATGTCGTGCAAGTACTATAAACATATTAGCTCATTTGTAATCATATTTTTGATGTTATCGCTGCTAATGTTTTCAGCATGGATGGTAGTGGCTTCAGTTAGATGTGAGAGTACAAATGGCTAACAATATGTTTTCAGTTTTCATGGTTTTTTTGCAATTGATATTGATGAGACAAGTGCACAGGACAAAAAACAAGTGGGGTGGCCTATCCCACACTTGATGACTGGTTAATACCCTTTTGGAGGACCAAAAGGTCTTAGGCGGGAGGCATGATCCAAAATGGATCCATGAAGGCCTAAAAATAAATTTTCTCAGAATCAGACGAAACCAACACCATTGCGTCTATCTCGTTGCGCTGATTTTGACCATATATTTGTTTTTGCAAATGGACGTTGTATGAGAAACTTATCACATTATGACTGATTTCCCAAACATGCAAAAAAGTCAACTGGTCAAAGTCAACAGGATGTATTGCTAACGTTAGTAGTGTGACAGGTGACACCAACATGATGTCATCATGATGACGTGGTGATCCAGATGGATTTTGGTGGCCTCCCACCTATTCCAACTAGTTCATTTTGGCAGTTTTCTAGTTTGGCAGTTTTTTTTCCTAGTTTTTGGGTCCCTGACTTGTGGGGCCATTTTGAGGCCTTAAACAACATTTTTAGGGCTCGCCATAGTCGCAAAAAAATGTGTATTCCTTGGATAGACCTTTCCAATGGGCTATCGTGCGCCTAAAACGAATATTGTATGAAAAAGTTACGACCTCGAGAATTTGATGTACTAACTTACCCAAACGGGGCCCACATGAATTTTGGCGCTTCATCTCCTAGGGTTAGGTTTTTGGATGTCTAGGGTTTTTGAAATTCCTGTTTATTGTAAAAAGGACTTCAAAGCCTCATTGTAATCATGCTTTTGCGAATGAGCGCAATCGTCACATCTCTTCTCAGAGATAATCCACCACCATTTTTGCAAGCTTGTTTTCCGCTGCATTTTACAGTTTCAACTTATTTCCTTATTGAATAGAAAACCAATTTTACTGTATCTCTGTTATTCGGTGTTAAGCATATTTTAATAATTTGTATTCATTTCATTCTTCTCATAAAATCCATATCAGTGGTATCAGAGAGTTCTGCTCCTTGTCGTCTTAATGCATGTCTCCAACGAGGTTAGGGTACAAAGAATTGGGTCTCGAGCTTGTTTCTCTTGAGGATAAAATATCTCGCACACCCAAATGACCTCTCATGGCAGGAGAAAATAAGGATGATGGGACAGGAGATCCTTTCAAAATGTTGCTTAAGGAATCCCTCTTGCAACAGAGGAACGAGATGATGGATAGTTTCGCGCAAATCCGTCGGCGACTACCAACAGGCAACACATCTTCCTCGAGCGGAGGCACCGCCCCCTTAAAGTTACAGATCAACTTCGATATTCCTATTTTTGAAGTTCATATAGACACAAATGTTGTAGACAAGTGCTTGAATCTACTAGAAGGGTATTTTTGTGTCCATAACTTTTCAAATAGAGAAAAAAATACTTTTTCACTCCTCAAATCCGTTCCCCATGTCAAAGATTGGTGGGAAACTTTATGTGAGAAAAAGGAAACAGAGGAACCCTCATTATTTACAGTCATGACCACCTAGGAATCCTTCAGGGATGCTATTAAGGAACAATACTACCCTGTCATAAGTTATGATGACTTTCATACCAAATGGACCACATTGCGACAAGAAAGAGACCAAGTAGTGCCATATTTCACAAATATCTTCCATACCATGCGCACCAAGCTGAGTATCAAAGATTCAGAGAAACATCTAGTGCTCAAGTATTGTGGTTCTCTGCATAGATACATCTAGGTTGAAATGGAATTTCTGGATATCTTGTCCTTGGGCGCAGCCTATCGATATGTTGTCAAAATTGAGTAGAAGCTCAAACAAAAGACGCGACAATTTGGGCCTGGGATCCCCTCGCATCAAAAACTAGGAAAGAGCGGCCCCAACCTACAGAACAAAGGATAGAGAAAAGATGGACAGTATCAGGACAACCAGTCCAAGCTGCAAGAAAAGAAGGACACCAGAAAGAAAAAGAAGGATACCGGGAAGTGGTGCGACTTCCATAAGAACCCTTGGCATAACACTACTGATTGCTGCTCAAAGCAGTCGTTGGTGGCCGAAGTGAAAGCCTCTGAATTGGATGCGGGTTCTAACTCTGAGTCAGAACCAAAAAGGGTACGGATCATTGACATGGAACCCAGTGCCACCGTTGCTACCACCAAGCTCCAGCCTGGTGAACCATACGAGCCAAAAGAAGGCAAGCACATTTTCTATTTGCAGATGTGGGTAAAAGGCACCCCGCTACACTTCATCGTTGATAACGATAGCCAGAGGAACCTCATCTTAGCAAAGGTCATCAAGAGGTTGGCCTTGCCGACAATGCCGCACCCACATCCCTACACCATTGGATGGCTCTGCCAAGGAAGTGATCTTTGTGTCAGCCAACCGTGTTGATTGTCGTACGACATCAAACCCTTCAAAGACGTGTGATGTTGCTCCTCTCGAAGTTTGTAATGTTCTTTTGGGATAACCTTATTTATGGAAGAGTCATGTTGTATATGAGTCTAGGCCTTGTAGTGTTATTATTACTTTGAACAAGAAATTGTACAGGATACTCGAGGTAGTCCCTCCTAGTGCTATTTCCTTGGTCTCTTCCAAGAAATGCAGGAAGGTCATCTCTCAGACCGGGAAAATAGGCTTCTTCATGATTCTCTCTCAGAGTAAGCAAAAGATCACAGCCACATCCAGGGCCTCCACGATCGATCTCTCCATAGAACAAAAGAAAGTGGATAAGGTCATGGAATAATACTTAGATATATTCTCCTCTCCTACTGGGGTACCCTTACACTTCCAGGTCATGCATCCCATCGATATGACCCTAGGCACACCGCTACCCAATGGGTCGGTCTACCGTCGCTCTCTATTAGAAAATGAGAAGATTAAGAGGCAAATCCAAGAACTAATCCACAAGGGGCACATCCATCCCAGCTCATCGCCTTGTGGGAGCCCAATCATACTGGTGCAGAAGAAAGATGGGACCTAGCAACTCTGCATTGATTACCGAGCCCTGAATAAAATCACAGTCCAGAACCAGTACTCGATTCCCTGAATTGACAACCTCCTTGATCAACTCACAGGGGCCAAATACTTTAGTAATGTTGATCTGAAGTCTAGCTACCACCAGGTCCCAATAGAACATACAGATTTATGGAAGACTGCCTTCAATTCAAAACAAGGTCTTTTTGAATGGTTGGTCATGCCCTTTGGTTTGACAAATGCTCCAACAAGTTTTATGAGGATGATGGATGATATACTACAACCTTTCACCAGTACTTTTGTAGTGGTATATATGGATTCCATCCTCATCTACAACAATTCTTGGGAGGAACACTTGTAGCATATTCAACAGGTTATGCACACCCTGATACAATACAAACTATATGCAAACTTGGAAAAATGCTCCTTCGACATGGACATGGTCCATTACTTAGGATACATTATTTATCAGCATGGTGTGCATGTGTATCTAGCAAAGATCCAGGTCATCCATGACTGGCCAGACCCAACCACACTCACCGATCTTTGAAGCTTCTTGGGCCTCGCCAATTTCTATCGCAGGTTCATGTTGGGATTCTCTCGTATCGCATGGGTCCTCAACCAAGTAACCAGGGGTGGAGGTAAGGAAAAATTTGTGTGGGGCGTGTCCCAACAACAAGCCTTCGATGATTTGAATAAACGTTTGTGCTCATCCCAAATACTTTCATTACCAGACCTGCAACATCCCTTTGATATAGAGACAGATGCTTCAGACTATGTTGTGGGCGTCGTTCTCACTCAACACAGCCACCCCATGGAGTATCATAGTGAGACACTATTAGATGTTGTCCATAAGTACCCTACTTATGACAAAGAAATGTACTCCATTGTGAAAGCCTGCCGTCAGTGGAGACATTACATTCTGGGGAAAGAGACAGTCATCCACACTGATCACAAGCCACTACAGTTCATGCAGACCCAAGGAAAATTGCAAAATGACCGCCATTGGAAGTGGTCCACATACTTACAGAAGTTCCACCTCAACATCAAGTATAAAACAGAAAGTACCAACATAGTTTTTTATTTCCTTAACTGACCTCCAGTCCAGACACTCACCACTATGATAGACTCTTGCGACCATGCGACCTATGGATGCCCCCACCTCTATGAGACATACCCTGACTTCTCCACCACCTACCAAATGTTGGGAGAAAACTCAGTGGTCACTAATTTCCATCTTTAGGATGGGCTGTTGTGTCATCTAGGCCATCTCTGCATTCCATCAAGCAAGCGCGCGAATCTGATTTGGAAATCTCACTACAGTCTGGTGGCATGGAACTTTGGCATCGAAAAGATAGTGTCAGTGCTGCAAAAACATTTCTACTGACCAAAACTTCGACAAGATATCGGCAAGTATATCAGGTCCTACATCGCCTAAACTATTTCCAAACCAACCACTAAGAAACATGGCTTGTACACCCCTCTTCCTACTCCTAAAAATCCGTGGGAATCCATCTCCATGGACTACATGTCAGGCCTCCCATCCACCAAGAGGGACAATGCCTGTGTTTTTTTGGTTGTTGATCACTTTTCCAAGATGACAATTTTGGCTGCCTGCAAGAAGAACATCACTACAAAGGCCACTGCCAAGCTCTTCTTTGAACGCGTCTGGGTACACTTTGGGATCCCACAAACCATTGTCTCTGATAGGGACAATTGGTTCCTCAACACATTCTGGTCGAACCTCTGGTCACTGCTGGATACCAAGCCACCAAATCCACTGCCTTCCACCCCTAGACAGATGGCCAAACTGAGTTCATCAATCGGATGATCGTACATATCCTGTGCATGTACAATTCCAAGCACCCCCACACATGGGATGAGAGTCTTCCCTATGTCCAACATAGCTACAAATGAGCCTTGCATAACTCAACTAACCACAACCCCTTTCAGGTGGGGTTGGGATTCCAACCATTGGGCCCCATGGATGTTGTACTACCCTTGGCGACAACCTCGACCAACTCGTCTCCTGCTCCACCAAAAGCTGACAAAGCCACCCGATTCATTGAGAGGATTCATCACATCCTCCAACAGGTTCAGGATATTTTATAGAAGTCCAATGCCAAGTATAATCAGCGCCATGATCAAAACCGAGTGCCACATAAGTTTCAGGTGGGCAACAAAGTTTGGTTGCACTTTCAGAAAGAACACCTTACAGGGCCCAATTGGAAGCTTCTCCCACTATGGTATGGGTCATACACCATCACCAAGGTTGTGGGTGACAATGCTTTTGTGCTCAACATTCCCCCTTTCCTTGGCCTGCACCCAGTCTTCAACATGGCTCTCCTTCGACCATATTTCCCACCATTATTGGACACCTCATAGATAGCAAAGCAGTTGACACCAACAGAGCTCAACCCTAACTGCATGAAACATGCATCCAATGATCATATTGTGGACACTGTTAAGAACCAAATATCAATATATCATAGAAAAAACTCAGAAAAAGTACTCAACGCCTTGAAAAAGAGATAATTTCAGATAATAAGCCTCTTCGAGGGGGCAACCTCCTTTTATACCACTTAAATGTTCAAGTACAAGATGATTCAAAATGAAAATGTCTCCTTGGAATATATAGGAGACTAGGAGGTATAATTACAACTAATGGCCTAAAGCTGACATAAATAAAATAACATTACTAATATAATATGCCCCAATTAAGGGGTAATGAGCCAATGTTAGGGCTTAACATGCCCCTCCCCTTGAGACAAGTGTTGTCCAAAATGCTTGAGTAACTCTAGATGCTTCTTTATAAAAGACACATCTTCCCAAGTGGAATCTTCAGCCGGTAATTTCCTCCATTTAATGAGATACTCTGAAATGGATCTATTCCTCAACTGGTGAATTCTTTTGTCAGTGATGGCTTCAGGCTCCAATATGATTTTTCCTTCCTCGTCAAGTTCTAGCAATATAGTTTGAACTGGGATCTTGTCGCCTATAACCTTCTTTAAGCATGAAACATGGAAAACTGGGTGTACTCAT
>SNQJ01S0081420.1:4161-23149 GCA_010110895.2 Picea sitchensis
AGTACTTTTCCTGAGGTTTTTCTATGCTATATTGATGTTTGGTTCTTAACACAAACATGTGTACATTGAACATGACAACAACTAAATATGCATATGCATTGTATATTGTTCATATTTGATATGGATGTACATTAAGCACATGCATTGTGTTTGATTTACTATTACTGTTGGTATGCCTTTTGGAAGATTGTATTTCAGCTTCCTCTGTTGTGGCACATAATACTTCATCCTCTTGTTCAATTAGTCTGTTTTTTTTAAAATGTAGAAATGCAAAGAATACAATGGACATGAAGCTAAGTTGCTATGTAGGAACACATGTAAAAATATTAAATACAATTTTATTTATTTCAATGTAGCAGCACAAAAAATGAAATTTACATGAAGATAAGTTAATATGTAGGAAGATATGTAGTATCTACATATATAAAAAAATGAGGTGAAAATCAGTAGAATAAATATACACAAAATAAATGAAATACAAAGCAATGGAGTACGGAATAAGGTTAGAAGCATGCACCTTCTTATGTCTTCTTCTACATTTTTGGTTAAGAGTTCTTCATCTTGTCCAGTTATTCAGGTTGTTTCAATGAAGGAAAGTACAAAATACAGTGAACATGAATGTAAGGAAAAACAAGGAATATGTACATATAGTAAATTAGAATAAAAAGAATAGAGTAACAGATAGTGTTAGAAACATGTACCTTTTTTTTTCTTGATCCATGTTTGTGGTTATATAGAATCCTTTCCGTCTAAAATCTATTACAAACCAGAAAAAAATTAAGAAGTTGGATTATCCTAGCTGAATAATTTGGTTTTGTGCAACAAATTAGCGAGATATGCTTTGAGACATGGAAATATGATTGATGTGTATTTCATAATTCAAGTACAATACAAATTGTATTGTGATCAGGCGAGTATGTGTCTAAGATAAAGAGGGTGTATTGTGAAATGGGCACATTTGACCATACATGGTCAATAAATGTGTTTTGTACATGGTTTATCTTATCGAAAAGAAAGTGGAGACTGTAATTAGACATGTAGTTTTCCAATTCTTTTGTTCTGGCACTATTTTGTAGCATGTCAACATTGAAGTCTCCTAGAATGATAATGGTTTCGTTCAGATGTAAATGTTGTAATACATTTGAAATAACATTTAGTATGTTGGAAAATGTTGCATGCGGAGCAACATAGAGATTCAATATTGCAATTTCTGATTCATGGAAGATTACTCTTGCTAGCACCATCTCAACATTTTTTTCTTCGAAATGCATATGCTCCAAAATTGTTACATGTTTTTTCACTAATATCATCACTCTATGTGTAATGTAACTTGATATGCAATTGTGATTTGGAAATTGTTTGTTTTGCATGCATAATGTCAAGTATGTTTCTTGCAAGCAAAGAATATAAGATGGCATTGTGTCATGGTCATTGAGTATATCATTCATATGTGCATGTAGGTTGAACGTGTCAAGTGAGAGAATTGATACAGATGAGTTTGTTTGTATGGATTGGTAATCATATTGTAGATGTCATTTTGCACTAGTCCAAAGGCGTTGCATCTCAGTATCAACTTTATGTTTGACTTTGAAGTTATTTTTTGTAAGAGTGCTTAGCAAATACAAGGAGTCTATGTTTCTGACACGGGACATAGTTGTGTATACAAGTCCATGTATTCATATTCCAATAGGGTCGAACACAACACTATCAAGTGTTATCCCTTGTGATCTGCGGACTATATGTGCACATGCAAGTTTAATTGGAAACTGTTTTCAAATCTTCAATTGACCTATCTTTGCCGATGTCGATACTTGTTTTGATTTTTGTAATATAGGTGTCCAATCGCACGAAGTGTTTGAATTATATAGATAAGCTAACTTGTTTTCTTGTCGGTGGCCAATATGCAAGTCATGGAACTTAATCCAGAGGAAACCAACATTTTTTTGTTTTGGTATAATCTTTGAGTATTCCATCTGCACCATTCACCAAGCCATCTTTTGAATCATAGTTGCAGGCATATATTTCAACTAGCATGTCTAATTTCAGGACAAGTTGCAAAGGCAAAGTGGTTGTATGTTGATGACATGGTACATTGCCATGGTTGTCTTCTTCAAGATCAATTGAATTGATGATGATATCATTGCCAGGCATGAGCGATAGCATGTACCTGTTATGCAATGAAAAATCCTTACTCTTGTAGGGTAAGAGAAAGTTGATTCTGTTGGTGCAGGTTGCATGCACCTTGAATTGATATATGTTAATTCATTACATGTTTGGTTGTTTGTCCGCATTCTATTCAAAATTGCAATAAATGTTTCATTTGTCTGGCGCATTGTAGTATCTAATTCAAAGAATTTTATGTTGTCTTTCCAAAATTCATGCGTCATTGTTTGCACATTGACTGTAGGTTGCTCAAATATCAAAGAATCTTGTATGGGTTGCGCCTAGTAAAGATCCCCATAGAATATCATGTCAATGTCCCCAAATTATTTGGTGTGCACATTTTTATGTTTCTCAGTCAATTATCAATGGAATATACAAAGCGACTTCCAATCAAAGATGCTTCATCTATGAAGACAAGTTCTAGTTCGTCATAAATATTAGACAAGGTATCAAACATTTCTTTGGTGAGTGGAAGAAAATGTGACTTGTTAAAAGGCATTAACAATGCGGAGTGGACTGTTGTTCCACCTACATTATATGCATCTTTTCCTGTATATGAAACTATTAGTCCCTTTGGTTTCATAGGCCAATCGAACTGTTTGAATCATAGATTCGTATAAGCATTTGGAATAATTCTTTTGTTGTGAATGCCTTGCCTGTTCAAGCCCTACCTGTAAGGAATAAGTGCACAGGAGTGTGCATGTTTAAGCATTTTTTCATTGCAATGTCCTTTAGGATTGTTTAATGTTCTTGATTCAACAGTCGTCTAAATCTATAGTATTCGTCATTGTCGATAAAGAAAGGATTCTTTGTGACTTTAAACCCAAGATTGATACATTTTTCAATGGTGGTTGCTTGAGGACAAGGAGAATCTACTTGCAAGTCATAGGACTCACAATTTTTTCTAGTTGTTTTATGGTGTTTTAATGTCTCATCAACATTGTCAGGGTTTTCTAGTTCATCAAGTGCACTTTCTAAATCACCCCATGTTGAGTTGACATTATATGAAAATCTAGCCTCATTGGTTTGTATTGCAGTCTCATAAGAAATAATGAATCTTCCCATGTAGGGAAGTTATGTTTTAATGTGTTTTCATTTTGATCAAATGGAACGTACAATAACATTTTTTCTCTACAAAAGTTTTCATAGTCGATGTGTTTGTTGTATTTGACGAAGCATATTACATTTGTTTTTTTTTTCTTTTTGATATGGGTGTATCATTTTTCTTGTAAAGTGATACGAATTCTGCAAAGCAGAGATGCTTAATAGGAGGTGGACACTGGAGGTAGTCATCAATAATAGAGCAACATCTCACGTCCTCTAAATTATCAGGCTCTTGTTCTAGCAAAGATGGTGGTTTAAGCACAAATGTGTGTGTGTGTCAAGTGGAGATGTGTTTATGAAGACACATTTCCTTGAACTACAGTTCTACATTTCTGGTTAAGAGTTCTTCGTCTTGTCCAGTTATTCAGTTTGTTTCACTGAAGGAAAGTACAAAATACAATGAACATGAATGTAAGTTGGCATGTAAGGAAAAACAAGGAATTTGTACATATAGTAAATTAGAATAAAAGGAATAGAGTAACAGATAGTGTTAGAAGCATGTACCATTTTTTTTCTTGATCCATGTTTGTGGTTATATAGAATCCTTTCCATCTAAAATCTATTACAAACCAGAAAAAATTAAGAAGTTGGATGATCCTAGCTGAATAATTTGGTTTTGTGCAACAAATTAGCGAGATATGCTTTGAGACATGGAAATATGATTAATGTATATTTCATAATTCAAGTACAATACAAATTGTATTGTGATCAGGCGAGTATGTGTCTAATATAAAGAGGGTGTATTGTGAAATGGTCACATTTGACCATACATAGTCAATAAATGTGTTTTGTACATGGTTTATCTTATCGAAAAGAAAGTGGATACTATAATTACACATGTAGTTTTCTGATTCTTTTTTTCTGGCACTATTTTGTAGCATGTCAACATTGAAGTCTCCTAGAATGATAATGGTTTTGTTCATATGTAAATGTTGTTATACATTTGAAATAGCATTCAGTATGTTAGACAATGTTGCATGCGGAGCAACATAGAGATTCAATATTGCAATTTCTTATTCATGGAAGATTACTCTTGCTAGCACCATCTCAACATTTTTTACTTCGAAATGCATATGCTCCAAAATTGTTACATGTTTTTTCACTAATATCATCATTCTATGTGTAATGTAACTTGATATGCAATTGTGATTTGGAAATTGTTTGTTTTGCATGCATAATGTCAAGTATTTTTCTAGCAAGCAAAGAATATAAGATGGCATTGTGTCATAGTCATTGATTATATCATTCATATGTGCATGTAGGTTGAACGTGTCAAGTGAGAGAATTGATACAGATGAGTTTGTTTGTATGGATTGGTAATCATATTGTAGATGCCATTTTGCACTAGTCCGAAGGCGTTGCATCTCAGTATCAACTTTATGTTTTACTTTGAAGATATCTTTTGTAAGAGCGCTTAGAAAATACAAGGAGTCTATGCTTCTGGCATGGGACATAGTTGTGTATACAAGCCCATGTATGAGTCTATGCTTCTGGCATGGGACATAGTTGTGTATACAAGCCCATGTATTCATATTCCAGCAGGGTCGAACGCAGAACACTATCAAGTGTTAGCCCTTGTGATCTGTGGATTGTATGTGCACATGAAAGTTTAATTGGAATTTGTTTTCGAATCTTTAGTTGAACTGTATTTGTCGATGTTGATATTGGTTTTTGATATTCACAAAATAGGTGTATAATCGCTTGTAGTGTTTGAATTTTATAGATAAGACAACTTGTTTTCTTGTTGGTGGACTATATGTGGCTAATGGAACTTAATCCAGGAAACCAAACTTTTTTGTTTTGTGGTATATGTTTTCTTTGAGTATTCCATCTCCACCATTCACCAAGCCATCTTGTGAATAATAGAAGTTGTAGATATATTTCAACTAGTCATGTCTAATTTCATGACATGTTGCAAAGGCAAAGTGTTTGTATGTTGATGGCATGGTACATTTCCATGGTTGTCTCTTCCAAGTCAATCGAATTGATGATGATATCATCACTAGGCATGAGTGATAGCATGTACTTGTTATTCAATGCAACATCCTTATTATTATAGGGTAATGGAAGGTTGGGTATGTTGGTGCAGGTAGCATGCACTTTGAATTGATATATGTTAAGTCATCATATGTTTGGTTGGTTGTCCGCATTTTATTGAAAATTGCAATAAATGTTTCATTTGTTCGACGCATTGTAGTAGCGTAATTCAAAGCATTTTATGTTGTCTTTCAAAAATTCATGCATCATTGTTTTCATGTTGACCGTAGGTTGTTAAAAAATTAGAGAATCTTGTATTGGTTGTGCCTGGTAAAGATCCACACATAATATCATGTCATTGTCCCCATAGTATTTTGTGTGTACATGTTTTATGTTTCTTATTCGATTGTCAATGGAATATAAGAAGTAACTTCCAATCAAGGATGCCTCCATCTATAAAGACAAGTTGGAGTTTGCCATAAATCTTAGACAAGGTATCTAACACTTCCTTGCTGAGTGGAAGAAACTGACTTTGTTAAAAGAAATTAACAATGTAGAGTGGATTGTTGTTCCCCCTACATTATATGCATCTTTTCCTATATATGAAACTATTGCCAGTCCTTTGGTTTCATAGGGTCACTAGAACTATTTGAATCACACATTCAGAGGAATAATGCTTTTGTTGTAGAATGCCTTGTCTATTCAAGCCCCACCGTATACCGGTGCAATGTGATGTTCGTTGTATTTCAATGCAATGTAACCCTTAGGGATTGTTTGATGTTCCCTCATTCAACAAATACTAACTCTATAGTGACTGGCCATTTATAAAGAAAGGATTGCTTCAGGACTTCTAAAACCCAAGATTGATACGTGGTTTCAAATTTTGTGGTTGCTTGATAAGGAGAATCTACTGGCAAGAATAGGACCCACAAAGATTCTAGTTGTTTTGTTGGTTTTTAATGTCTCATCGCAAAGTTTCAGTTCATCAAGTGCACTTTCTCTAAATCAACCTCCGCACGTTGGGTTGACATTATATGAAAATCTAGCCTCATTGATTTGTATTGCAGTCTCATAAGAAATAATGTACCTCCATGGAAGTTGCTAATGTGTTTCACTTAGATCGGAACGCATACAACATTTTTTTCTCTACAAAAAGTTTCATAGTCAGGTATGTGTTTGTTGTATTTGACGGGTTTTATTTACATTTCGTTTCTTTTTTTCTTTGATAGGTGTACCTTTTTGTAATGCGATAAATCGCAGTAGGTGATGCCTGAATAGGGAGGTGGACACTGAGGTAGTAATCAATGAAAGCAACATATCACGCCCCTGAATTATCGTGCCTTTAATTCCCAGTAAAGATGCGGTTTACACAAATGTGTGTCAAGGGATGTGTTTGAAGAGTCATTACTTTGAACTATAGTTCGCAGGGAAAGTGGGTAATGTGGACCGCTTTGTTGAGAAGACATTTGTTGAAGATTAAGTAATGTACTTCCTAGTGTATGTATCATTTGCATAGCATCAATTTGACTTTTCTCATGTTCTTTGCATATTCTTCCGAATGCACCTGTTAAGTAGATTTGTCAACCCTTGTCATGTACGAGGTAATATTATGGATGCCGCAACATATGAATTGAGGATATACCCGCAGTAATTTGTATTTTCATTCCAATTGGCATAAACAATTGTTCCAAATATGTGTGAAAGTTTTCATTTAAGGAAAATTGGTGGTTGTTTAAGTGTACATTGTATCAATTGGATGTACTCATATTCTATTAGATTTAGTTCTTCCAAGAAGTCTTTGAAGCTCATTAATTCATCAAAGTCTCGTTTTTTCTAGAAATGTGAACAAATATTTGTATTTCTCAATGAACATTGTCCTCTAAAACCAATTGGTTCTATAATTTTGCTGTTCTCATTACGCACAGGAAGTTGTAACCCAGAATGTGAAATTCTTTTCTTCTTTACACTGCCTTCATGTGGTAATGTTCCATGAACCTTGGGTAAAGTTCCTTGATCCAAATGCACTGTGTTGCATGTTATGTATTTGTCCAAAAGTTGTTTGATTTGTGAGTTGTTGTTAGTTCCATATACTGGTGCATCCTCTATCCACAATAGTGTGTGTTCATGTTCACTCCCTCTATTTTGGAATTGAGTCACAAAATAGTAGTCTAATATTTTTCAAGAACGTTTACCGACATCAATTGCCCCAAAGTTACTTACTTTATGTCTATGTTAGTAACGGTAGTACGTCACTAGTTCTTTCTTTATTAGGTCAATGTCAATTGTCTTTCCAATGTATCGCAGGTTTTTCCTTTTCATGTTCCTATATAATGTAGACACCATAGTCACCAACGGACCCCAGTGATTCTCTGCACTCTTAAATGTGATGAAAGATGTTGGGGTCCCAATTGTCTATCATTGCAAATATAGTTTTCTTTTTTTTTGCAAGTAGTCAAAAGAGATGCAAATGTTTTTGAAAATCTGGTACCCAATATCATATTTTAGATTTTTTTCTAGGTTTGCTTTATATTTCTGACATCTCCTCGCCATTAAATTTCTTCCTTGTAGCTGGATTTTTCTTATTCTCACCCACATGCAGAGAACACTTTCACTATAGGCGCATTTCTGTTTTGAAAAACAAATTTGTTGGTGACGTGAGGAAGTCAGTCATTTCGAAGCGCTTCCATCAACTATTTCTTGTGTTGAACTATTCTTCAAGGATGTTTCATTGGTAATATGGATCTTTATAGAACAATGTTAAAGTTTTCCTGTAACAATTTTCTTCTAATTATTCCGTGATGGATGTTTCCTCTCAAAAGAAAAATTCTTACGTAACTTGTCTTGCAAGTCATGAATGCGCAGAGTCGCTGAATCCGCTGCATCAAATTTTTCAAAAGCGTCTTCATCCGACCATCAATTGTATCAAATTCAATAGTAAAGGTCAAAATTTTGTGCGAGTTGGTTTATTTCCTTTGTTCAACAATGGTTCCAGCTTTCTACTTATACAAATGTCTTGTGCTTTGTACAGGTCCGGAACATAATTCTTTAATGCTTTCATGACAATGTACACACACACTCTACCTGTATGGTATGCATTCTTGTATTGAAAACATCTTTTGAGAGCTACAACAATTGTCATTGTTTCGCTAATGAATTGCGGCAAGGATTTTTTCACAACATATAGTTGGACAAACACTAATAATTGATCTTGTTAAGCCCTTTTGGGGTCGTTTATAGCCCCATGATCTTATTTGTGCAAATGAAATTAGCAAAGACACAAGTCTCTCCTCAATTTATGTAAGTGCACTTACATCTTGTAGCGGTGTATTACATCTTATTTTGTCGTGTTGCAACCGTGGTACTCCTTCCACTTTTCAAGGATCGCCAGATGGAATGTAAATTTGCTAGTGTGGAAAATGCGTTATCATTTAGTGTCAAGTTAGATGTAAAGTCGCTATGAAAGACTTATTATTTTTGCAAATTCAATTTTCAAAACACATGCAAATGGAAGGAGGTTCTAATTTGTTCTATATAGATATGCTTTGCATCTCTGTTTCCTAGACAAGGATGCATAGTAAATGTTTGTTGGTTTTCACTGCTAGTAGTGCATAGTGTTGGATCTAGTCTACGATATGTGATTTTTCCCCCTCGTAAGATCAAGGACCATTGTGGGATGTAATCAGACCCGCTCTCACATATCTATTTTTCAAAGCATGTTAGGTTAACTATGGTTTCCACTGAAACTAGTTTTCCAAATTTGTTTACGCTTCATGCTGAAGGTGGAATCAACATTTGTTATGAGCATTGCCCTGCCACCACCGAATGCTGCCAAAACACTCCATGTTTTTCCATTGACATGTGATGTTTGTGCTTGCAGGAAGTGCAGAATGCATCATTTTGTGCACGACAAATGTTTTAGGTTGTGATATGAGTTTGTGTTTTGGTCGGTGCCCCTTCACCCTCATGATGATCTACAGCCGAATTCGAGGTATAGAAGGAAGCACCAATGTATTTATTTCTTTCAATATGGCCTTTTTCAAGTTGTGATAATTCAGTCTACATTTTCTGCTTAAGGTCTCTATGACCCGTTGACATTTGGGATGAGTTTCATCTTGATTAGACAATATGTGACGCTCATGTATCTCGATGTGATTTTATTAGTGTTTTGACAAGGATCTTGAACTGGTAGTATTTTTTATCAAAGGTTGATAATGGATACATGACATATCTGTTTTCAACGACATGATGTCAATTGTTCGATCCTAGTTTGAATCAATACAGTAAAAATGGGATGTGATCGCCTAAAAGCAATAACTGCACCTGGATATTTAATCTAAATATGATAGATATCCATTATAAACAAAATGTCCTAACCTCTATATTTCTTCATATGGCATTGCCATGTTTACAAGATATTGTTACCAACTTCCACTCATAGCATACTCTTATACATGAGATACGGTAGAAGATGCTGATGAAAGAAGTTAGCCCATTGACCTTAACCTATAATTGCATTGCAAAAGGATTGCACAACATAAAGGCATAAGGAGCACACATCGTGAAATTTTCTATCAAATAGAAAATTGCATTAAACAAACTATCTCCACAACTATAGGGTTAGTTGTTGCTATGTGCAATCCATGGGGTGTATATGATGCATAATTTGTTTCAAATGTGATGAAGGTTTTGGTGCAGGGACAAGTAAATATACCTCCAAGATTTCATATGGATAATGTTTTATAGACTAGTGTTTCATAATGACCACTTAGAGGATTGGCATCATGGAACTAGATGCAATATGGATCTCTAGATGGAGTTTTGTTGAATAGTAGATATCTTCTTTTTCTTGTTAATGACCAAATTCCAATTGATATATTCAGCCACTTGGCCAGCCACCATATACAAAATGTATCTCCCCAAAGTCCTCTCTCATGTGGAGGCAAAGTTGCAGATGCAGACAACCGCATCTTTGAAAGATATGTATTGACATCATGTATTTCATGCAATTGGAAAAGAAAATCAGATGCCAATTCGTATTGATATGACTCTAATGGGTCAAGATTGCCATTTTCTAAACAGGCCAATAAATGATCTATCAATCCATTGTGCAGCTCGGTCAAGGAATAACAGAAGTGCAATAGAACTTGAAATGCATCGAAGAGGCAATCTCCTGCAGTATACGAGAATGCATGTAATCTGAAAAGGGCATTGTTATGCAATACCTGGTCGATGTTGTCATGTACAATGGAGTTTGTATCCATTTGATAACAGTCAACATCTATTACTTGCTCCATCTTTTAAGTTGTGATTTTCAAGATGTTTCTTAGCTATGTTTAGATAATATGCAAATAGAAAAAAAAGATAACTATAAGTTCGAAGCTGCATACCAATTCTGCTATGTATCCTTCAACCTTTTTTGTTTCAAATCTAGTGCTCTGTAGTTGCTATATCATATGACAAACACACAAAGCAATAGTTAGTGCTCAACCGTATAGAAGAGATAATGCAAATAAAACAATAGTATAAACTTGCTTAGTACAAAGAATAAGTATTTAAGACATATAATTTTTGAACTTATTTTAGTTGTGCATCTTATAAGCATTTCGATAGTCATTGTATATATATTTAAAATCGTATTCATCATTTAATTTCATCCCCACTCTTCACAAATCAACACTAAACACTCTGAAACGACTTGTTGATGTCTCCCACTTAGAACACTCACATAGATGGTCTGTGGGATAAACAAAAGGGGAAGAATTAGGCGTTCATGGACTTTTACCACAGGAATGGAACCAACACATAGCACAACTTCTCAAGGTTTCAATTATATTACAAGATGAAGAAGATATTCTAAGATGTTTCAATTATCTTACAAGATGAAGAAGATATTCTAAGATTGGGCACTGGGGCACTCATCTTGAGACAGATCAGTGAACTGCCCATTTAGGTTACAAATAATCATTTCTACAAGACAAGGTCTAGATGTGGAAATGGTGATAGAAGATGCTTTGGAAGACCCAAATTCCAGCATAAAACTAATAGCTATATGTGATTTGCCTCAGAGAATAAAATCTTTCCCTGTGATAATCTGCAAAGAAGGGATGGCAAGGTCCTCGTAGATGCTTACTCTGCAATGAAAACTCTAAATTCGTTTGGTAAATCCCTGTGCACTGCCATTTTACAAAGAGCTATGGTATGATGTCTAGGACATGAAATTGGGCATATGTGATTTGAAGGGGATACCCTGGAAAATGCACTAAACATATGGTTTCAGGAACAAAAAGATGAGGAGAACATCCCATTTCATTTTTTATATGTCAGTATGGCTGTGACAGAGGTGGGTTCTATATTGAACATTGACATGCCTACGCATTGTTTGAGGACACTAGAGATAACTGAATGTGTAGACAACAAGGAGATTAACGTTCGGGAACCTCTTATTTCTGAAATGAATCTGAGACGTCGATCACTTTTTCAAATAGCGATCTGGGTGACCTTGATACTTTAGCACCCCTGCTAAAGTTTTATCATTTTGCTAAATTTTGGAATTCTTCTAACCATACTTAGACATGGCTCCAATTCGAGACTTCGAGAATTTTTAAATGTGAAGCATAAAAGTCTCCTGAAGTGACTTTGTCCTAGAGCCATTAACTTGCGCCTACTATTAATTAACCTGAGATTACTTTAACCATCCTTATCAAGGACTTTGGGACTTCGGCTATTGGGCACTTCTAGAGTTTTTGAATGCAGAATTTGTACAACTCCCAGAGCAGTACGGGCCCGGAGTAGTACAGACACGTGCAATAATTGCAGGCTGGCCACTGTGTATGTGGGACCCCGAAAGACAATTAGCTAGACTAATTAAATCAAACAGAAAAAATAACCAAATATCGTCAGTGCAAAGTGTCCAACATGTTGCAAACCATGACATCTGGTTAACCATGTCTCATCTACGCAAATAAAAACTTTGTACGCAAGATATAAGGTCCTAAAATCTGCCCACGTCTACAAGCCATTTGTCACATTCCTAAGCTCTTTGTTGCCTTACGCACTTCCATCTATCTTTACACCTTTGTCACTTGGCTCCGAGATGGAATCGTTTTTCTACCCTTTACGCCTACAGTTTATCCCTTTGGTAGACACATGAAGTGAACATAATGGCTTGGAATGGCTGCATAAGAGGGTGATTTAGTACCATCCTTTAGTTGGCAGAGAGGATTGTAATGTCTGCACAATAGGGTAAACCAACACCATCCCAACGCCGAGTATGTGAAGATGTAAGGTATGATCTATGCAACAAAAATTCGTGTTAGTTGTTTTAAGAAGTATTGCATGAAATTGTACTGATTAAAACCTATGGATCCTTAGCCTAATCCTCCAGGATCCCTTTATTTTCCCGAACCTATTGATAATCCCCCTAATCCCACAATTACACATCTTGTTTCTCACAAGTTTACTGATCTCCATACCATAATCTACAAAGAAACTAGTGTTCAAACTCCACTTCCCACTAAGAATTTAATTTGCCAACAAAGGAGAAACAATAACTAATGTGTGGACTCGGATCGTTTTATGTTTTATGTTCATCCTCCACCCAGGATTTGCATTTCAGCTCCTGCAACCATTTTTTTATAACTTATGGAAATATATCACTGATAAAGATGGATAAGGACCGACAATGATATCGAATTTTCTTGCAACTTTCTTAACTTTGCACCATACCTAGCCCTTCTATACCTAGCTACAATTTTCTTCTACAAGAACATTTTGCAAAAGAGACAAGTTTTCTTGTTCAACTCTTTTTGGGGATAGTAATAAATTCTTGTTTCTATGATATCAGTAGTCACATTTAAGGATGTTCTGTAAGAGCATTTTCACTCAGTTATTATTTCTAGATTGTTTTATATTTATCATTCTACCAAATTTTGGAATTCTTTTAACCATACTTAGACATGGAGCCAATTCAATACCTTGGGAGTGTTTTAAATGTGAAGTGTGAAAGTTTCCCGGAGTGACTTTCTCCTGGAGTCATTAACTTGTGCCTACTGTTAATTAACTTGAGATTACTTCAACCATCCTTATCAAGGACTGCAGGACTTCGACTATTCGACACTTCTGGAGTTTCCGATTGTAGAATTTGTACAACTCTTGAAGTATTACGGGCCAGAGTAGTACGAACACGTGCAATAAATGCAGGTTGGCCACCGTACATGTGGGACTCTGAAAGACAACTAGATAGACTAATTTAATCAAACAAAAACAATAACCAAAGCTCGTCGATGCCAAGTGTCCACCATGATGCAATCCTTGACATGTAGTTAACCATGTCTCATCCACGCAAGAGATAAGGTCCTCAAATCTACCCACATATACAAGCCATTTTTCATCTTCCTAATCTCTTCGTTACCTTATGCATTGTCATTTGTCTTTACACCTTTGTCAATGGGCTCCGATCTAGAATCATTTTTCTACCCTTTACACCTACAGTTTACCCCTTTGGTAAACACAGGCAGTGAACATAATGACTTGTAATGGATGCATAAGAGGGTGATTTAGTACCATCCCTCAATTGACAAAGCGACTTGTAATGTCTGCACAAGAGGGTAAACTAGCACCACCCCAGAGCCGAGTATGTGAAGATGTAAGGTATGATCTATGCAACAAAAATTCTCGTCAATTGTTTTAAGAGGTATTGAATAGTATTGTACTAGTTAAAACCTATGGACCCTTAGCCTAATCCTCCAGGATCCCTTGATTTTCCTGAACCTACTGATAATCCCCCTAATCCTGCGATTACACATCTTGTTTCTCACAAGTCTATTGATCCACATCCCATAATCTACAAAGAAACTAGTGTTCAAACTCCACTGCCCACTAAGAATTTAATTTGCCCTTTTATCTTCATCGTCCACCCAAGATTCGCATTTCAGGTCTTGCAACTTTATTTTTATAACCTACTGAAATATGTCATTGATAAAGATGGGTAAGGACTGACAATGTTGTCGAATTTTCTTGCATCCTGCTTAACTTTGTACCATACTTAATCCTTATATACCTAGCTACAGTTTCCATCTACATGAACATTTTTCAAAGGCGACAAGCTTTCTTGTTCAACACTTTTTCGGGGATAGCAACACATTCCTATTTCTTTGATCCCAGTAGTCACATTTAAGGATGTTATGTAAGAGCATTTTCACTCAGGTATTATTTCTAGATTTTTTATTTATTTATTTTGATTTTCAGCACCTCCTAGTATTGAACATTCCTACCTGCAAACTGTAAATAGTAAACAACAAACAATGAATAGGAATGAAACCATGGTACTGAAACTTACTCGTGAATGGTGAGCGACATAATCGCAGGTCCAATTGTGGGTGCATAATCTCAACCCTGCAAACTGCAACAACAGGTCCAACTGCGGATGCAGGACCTCAACCTTGCAAAGTTGAAGCAAGCAAGGGTGGATGATTTCAACCCTGCAAAGTGAAAGAACAGGTCGAATTGTGGGTGCAGGACTTCAACCTTGCAAAGTTGAAGAAAAGAAGAGAAAGCAACAAACAACAAACCAGTGAGTAAGCACCAAGAGGTCCAACTGCAGCTGCAGGACTTCAACTTTGCAAAGTTGAAGCAAACAACAATAAGCAACATGCAGCGAACCAACGAACCAGCGAGCAAGCAACAACGAATGAACCAGTAGTGTCGGTGGACAACAATATTGCCCAAATTAACTGCATACAAGATTGTATCAAAAAATTGGAGAAAAATGTATTGTGACAAGCATGTTAAGTAAACATTTAAGGTTGTGCCATGTTAAGTAAACATTTAAGGATGTAAGAATTGTTAAGGGCCTCGCACTATGTAAACATTTAAAAAAGAATGCATTGTGTCACGAATGCATTATAACGTGTTTAAGTACTTAGAATCTATTCCCCAATGAAATAATGACATATAAGGTTTTTTTTATTATATAAAAATAATATTTTTAATTCAATAATTCAAACAATAAAGATTATGCAAAAATTTACCGGCCATACAACAGTTCAAATATCACATGGTCATTTAACTCTAGGTTTAATACCTCCGGGGCTTGATATTTCAACCCTAACGACATGCCAACCCTCAAATCACTGCATGACACAAAAAGATTTTGATATTCAGGCATGCAGGGAAGCTTCATCATATTGATTCTATTGACTTACAATCCATAAGCATGCATTCAAATAGCGATTCCCGGATTTTTCTTTGAAAACTGGTGAAAGTTCACGAAACAGAAATCCTTCCTGATACAACTGTACAGCTAAATAGAAACAACTCGCATTATTAGAGATGCTTCGTTCCGAAAATATGACATATACTTCCGACCACGACTTTCTTATACCGAAAGGCATACCTCGTCGGAATTGTTGTGAATTGAAAAGCAGAGATGTCAATAACTAAGAGGCAATTACAGAGCGTGTAAATTGGAGCAACTGGTATTAAAGGCCAGCAATGAGGAGCTGAAAAAAAGCTTGAACTCTATCATGTCGAATAGTAGAAGGTTGTCCTGCAGCTGGTAACTTCCGATCACAATTGAGGTTAACGGATCCGCACCGGCGTCTACGAATGCAAGGCACAGCACTCCATCCATCGCTTGCACCATGGAATTGCCTCCATAAATCCTCCAATACACGAACTCGTTATCAAGAAGCAGCTCAATGATAGGCACCGCCGGTCCGACTTTAGTCGATTTCACAGTATTGGCATCGAAGCAAGCACCGAAAGGCTTTACGGAGGCCACGCGGGAGATGTTCATGGCCGCCGCCTCCTTAACAAAGGCGTTGACGATGGCTGTGTAGATTGGGGTAGCAGCTCGAGTGTAGGGAACCACGGAACTGATGGTGGTGCCGCCGCTTCCCACTACGTTTACCTTCAGTCTATCGGAATCGATGGGTAATTTCTTTTGGTTGATTGCGATGCCGCTCACTCCAAGGAAGTATTCCCTCGGATACATGGGAATCACCAGAAACGTGTAGTTGAGCCTTATAATATTCGCCTTGTCAGGGCCGAAGGAGTGGCTGCCAAAGAAAACGGATCCCGTCGTTTGATCGCCCGATGGAAGGCACAGGGCGAATTTTCGGTCGAATTCGAGGGCGACGGAGAGCTGAAAGGGTAGGGCGAGGGGACCCCAATTCATTCCCACAATTCCTGCTGCTCCTCTGGCCAGCCCTCGCAGAAGAGGAGGAGGAGCGCAGACGAAAGCGAACTCTGGGACTTTAACTTTCTGACCTATACCATCGCTTGTTGACAGCGCCACCACGTCTTGAGAGAGTTCTCCATCGTATATCTGTGTCCCGGTCACCCAATTCGTCAGGATTTCGGTGCACGTATTGTTAACACATTTTGTACCCGACGGTACGTACCGACAGTGCCCACATCCGAAATTCACAGATCCGGAGGCGGTGCAAAGGGGAGTGTGACATGGTATCGGAAGGTAAGTGGATGATTTGTAAATGGCCCTCGGCTTGCACCGAACCCACATGAAGTCTCCGGACAAGTCTAACACCAATTTCTCCTTCTGCAGTGGAGTCTTGTATTCGATTTCCATGACATATTGAAGAGTAGCCGAATCCCTGGTGAGCGGAGCAACCAGAGCAACATGACAAGATGCTAAAAATATGCAGGAATTCAACATGAGAGAAGCAATAAGGATCGGCCAAGTGGACCTGGGCAAATCCCATTTCATGATGACTTCTTTACCAGCAAAAGGAAAGATAACTTTCTGTGGTAGCACACTTTTAGTCTATGGACTGATACTGGTGTCTGCTTAAAAATCAAAACAAATCCAGAACAGGAGCGACAACTGGTCGTAGCTGGATGGATGAGAATGAGATCAATGAGTATGAGTGGATTCAGAGATCATAAGATCATGCATAATCATATCGACGCCACTCAAAGTATTTTAAATTATATCTCTTTTTGCATATTTAAAGCTAAGTGGTTTTGAAAAGACACCACCTGCTTGCTTTTTACAAGTGGATTAGTGGTTTTGAAAGGGCAAAGGAGTTCGATGTTGAATTGAACCATGTGTTTATTAAGTAGTAGTTTAAAAGTTTTATTTTAATTGGTTGATTTTGTTAAATTTGATAGGAAATGGTTGGATATGTTTATTTAAGTGTTAAATTTGGATAATTTAATAATTTCATAAATTTTTCAGCAGGTTGAATCTATTTATATATATAGAAATACAATTTAAATAACAAAAAAAAATAATAATTTTGTTCAAATTTAAATAATAAACAAAACACAAAAAAGTAAAACTTTTAACTAACACCATTTATTAAAAAGAGATAACATTTATTAAAAAAAATTAAGATTCCTTTTTATATGACTTTTAAACACTAACATCATTACAAAAAAAAAAACTTAAGCATGAAATTGAAATATATCTCACAAAATAATTTATGGTTTCATAATTTTTATAATTTTTATAAATTTAAAGATATTATTTTAACGAGAGAAAGTCACATTAACTTTAGTAATAAATAAATTGTTTATTTAAATTTTAAAGGAGTGAATTCACATTTATGTGGGTTTACATGGAAGTATTCTAAATATTAGAATTTTTGAAATTTTTAAGGTTTTGTATATAAATTTGTCAAAAATTTAAAAGAATTGAGGAGATTGTATATTCTCAATAAATTAAAAGTTTTTCGTCCCCGAGGTGTAGGACAGTCGTGACGGAGTGTGCTGTTAAGCCACTCTGTGTTGAAAAGTCACCGGTTCAAAATGTGCGGGGACAAAAAATCCAACCATGTTAAGGGTTGGTGTGGCTCAGTGCGATCCCTAACAAACAAAAAATTAAAAGTTTTTCAAGAAGTTTGATTCATTTATGTATTTAAAAGTACAATTTAAATAATAAACAATTCAAATTTTTGAATTTTATTAAGTTTTGTATATAAATTTGTCAAAAATTTAAAAGAAGTGATGAATTGTATATATCAATTACATATTTTTAGTAGATTAGAAGCTTTTCACGATAATGGATTCATTTATATATTCAAAAGTATGATGTTTCAAACTATTAGAAATAACTATTAGAATTTTTGAATTTTTTTACATTTTGTACAACACTTGTAAAAAATTTAAAAGAATTGACGAATTGTATATATAAATGTTTGAGATTTTATATTCTTAGTAAATTAGAAACTTTTCATGATGTTGGATTCATCTGTACATTTAAAAGTACAATTTAAACAATAAAAAATTAAAGTTTCAACAACTATTATAATTTTTGAATTTTTTTAGATTTTATACATAAACTTGTAAAAAGTTTAAAAGAATTGATGAATTGTATATATCAATTATTGAGATTGCATATTCTTAATAGATTATAAATTTTTCAAGATGTTGAATTCATCTTAAAAAGTATAATTTAAACAATAAAAAATTGAAATTTCAATAACTATTAAAAATGATAATTACTTAAAAACTAAGTCAAATATTACTTTCAAATTGGGAAAAGAAATTCACTTATCTTATTAATTTGATGCATTCTTTCAATTTATAAATAAAAATCTAATAAGTTGATGTATTCTTTCATTTTATAAATACAAATCTCATCTGAAATACATATCTCATCAATAGAATAGTCCTTTCAAATTTGGGAAAATAAATCCACTTATCTTATTAATTTGATGAATTCTTTCATTTTATAAATACTTTTCCTGGATTTCGTCTGATCAGATTCAATGATCGATGCATT
>SNQJ01S0081420.1:23199-39606 GCA_010110895.2 Picea sitchensis
CCATTTAGGTTACAAATAATCATTTCTACAAGACAAGGTCTAGATGTGGAAATGGTGATAGAAGATGCTTTGGAAGACCCAAATTCCAGCATAAAACTAATAGCTATATGTGATTTGCCTCAGAGAATAAAATCTTTCCCTGTGATAATCTGCAAAGAAGGGATGGCAAGGTCCTCGTAGATGCTTACTCTGCAATGAAAACTCTAAATTCGTTTGGTAAATCCCTGTGCACTGCCATTTTACAAAGAGCTATGGTATGATGTCTAGGACATGAAATTGGGCATATGTGATTTGAAGGGGATACCCTGGAAAATGCACTAAACATATGGTTTCAGGAACAAAAAGATGAGGAGAACATCCCATTTCATTTTTTATATGTCAGTATGGCTGTGACAGAGGTGGGTTCTATATTGAACATTGACATGCCTACGCATTGTTTGAGGACACTAGAGATAACTGAATGTGTAGACAACAAGGAGATTAACGTTCGGGAACCTCTTATTTCTGAAATGAATCTGAGACGTCGATCACTTTTTCAAATAGCGATCTGGGTGACCTTGATACTTTAGCACCCCTGCTAAAGTTTTATCATTTTGCTAAATTTTGGAATTCTTCTAACCATACTTAGACATGGCTCCAATTCGAGACTTCGAGAATTTTTAAATGTGAAGCATAAAAGTCTCCTGAAGTGACTTTGTCCTAGAGCCATTAACTTGCGCCTACTATTAATTAACCTGAGATTACTTTAACCATCCTTATCAAGGACTTTGGGACTTCGGCTATTGGGCACTTCTAGAGTTTTTGAATGCAGAATTTGTACAACTCCCAGAGCAGTACGGGCCCGGAGTAGTACAGACACGTGCAATAATTGCAGGCTGGCCACTGTGTATGTGGGACCCCGAAAGACAATTAGCTAGACTAATTAAATCAAACAGAAAAAATAACCAAATATCGTCAGTGCAAAGTGTCCAACATGTTGCAAACCATGACATCTGGTTAACCATGTCTCATCTACGCAAATAAAAACTTTGTACGCAAGATATAAGGTCCTAAAATCTGCCCACGTCTACAAGCCATTTGTCACATTCCTAAGCTCTTTGTTGCCTTACGCACTTCCATCTATCTTTACACCTTTGTCACTTGGCTCCGAGATGGAATCGTTTTTCTACCCTTTACGCCTACAGTTTATCCCTTTGGTAGACACATGAAGTGAACATAATGGCTTGGAATGGCTGCATAAGAGGGTGATTTAGTACCATCCTTTAGTTGGCAGAGAGGATTGTAATGTCTGCACAATAGGGTAAACCAACACCATCCCAACGCCGAGTATGTGAAGATGTAAGGTATGATCTATGCAACAAAAATTCGTGTTAGTTGTTTTAAGAAGTATTGCATGAAATTGTACTGATTAAAACCTATGGATCCTTAGCCTAATCCTCCAGGATCCCTTTATTTTCCCGAACCTATTGATAATCCCCCTAATCCCACAATTACACATCTTGTTTCTCACAAGTTTACTGATCTCCATACCATAATCTACAAAGAAACTAGTGTTCAAACTCCACTTCCCACTAAGAATTTAATTTGCCAACAAAGGAGAAACAATAACTAATGTGTGGACTCGGATCGTTTTATGTTTTATGTTCATCCTCCACCCAGGATTTGCATTTCAGCTCCTGCAACCATTTTTTTATAACTTATGGAAATATATCACTGATAAAGATGGATAAGGACCGACAATGATATCGAATTTTCTTGCAACTTTCTTAACTTTGCACCATACCTAGCCCTTCTATACCTAGCTACAATTTTCTTCTACAAGAACATTTTGCAAAAGAGACAAGTTTTCTTGTTCAACTCTTTTTGGGGATAGTAATAAATTCTTGTTTCTATGATATCAGTAGTCACATTTAAGGATGTTCTGTAAGAGCATTTTCACTCAGTTATTATTTCTAGATTGTTTTATATTTATCATTCTACCAAATTTTGGAATTCTTTTAACCATACTTAGACATGGAGCCAATTCAATACCTTGGGAGTGTTTTAAATGTGAAGTGTGAAAGTTTCCCGGAGTGACTTTCTCCTGGAGTCATTAACTTGTGCCTACTGTTAATTAACTTGAGATTACTTCAACCATCCTTATCAAGGACTGCAGGACTTCGACTATTCGACACTTCTGGAGTTTCCGATTGTAGAATTTGTACAACTCTTGAAGTATTACGGGCCAGAGTAGTACGAACACGTGCAATAAATGCAGGTTGGCCACCGTACATGTGGGACTCTGAAAGACAACTAGATAGACTAATTTAATCAAACAAAAACAATAACCAAAGCTCGTCGATGCCAAGTGTCCACCATGATGCAATCCTTGACATGTAGTTAACCATGTCTCATCCACGCAAGAGATAAGGTCCTCAAATCTACCCACATATACAAGCCATTTTTCATCTTCCTAATCTCTTCGTTACCTTATGCATTGTCATTTGTCTTTACACCTTTGTCAATGGGCTCCGATCTAGAATCATTTTTCTACCCTTTACACCTACAGTTTACCCCTTTGGTAAACACAGGCAGTGAACATAATGACTTGTAATGGATGCATAAGAGGGTGATTTAGTACCATCCCTCAATTGACAAAGCGACTTGTAATGTCTGCACAAGAGGGTAAACTAGCACCACCCCAGAGCCGAGTATGTGAAGATGTAAGGTATGATCTATGCAACAAAAATTCTCGTCAATTGTTTTAAGAGGTATTGAATAGTATTGTACTAGTTAAAACCTATGGACCCTTAGCCTAATCCTCCAGGATCCCTTGATTTTCCTGAACCTACTGATAATCCCCCTAATCCTGCGATTACACATCTTGTTTCTCACAAGTCTATTGATCCACATCCCATAATCTACAAAGAAACTAGTGTTCAAACTCCACTGCCCACTAAGAATTTAATTTGCCCTTTTATCTTCATCGTCCACCCAAGATTCGCATTTCAGGTCTTGCAACTTTATTTTTATAACCTACTGAAATATGTCATTGATAAAGATGGGTAAGGACTGACAATGTTGTCGAATTTTCTTGCATCCTGCTTAACTTTGTACCATACTTAATCCTTATATACCTAGCTACAGTTTCCATCTACATGAACATTTTTCAAAGGCGACAAGCTTTCTTGTTCAACACTTTTTCGGGGATAGCAACACATTCCTATTTCTTTGATCCCAGTAGTCACATTTAAGGATGTTATGTAAGAGCATTTTCACTCAGGTATTATTTCTAGATTTTTTATTTATTTATTTTGATTTTCAGCACCTCCTAGTATTGAACATTCCTACCTGCAAACTGTAAATAGTAAACAACAAACAATGAATAGGAATGAAACCATGGTACTGAAACTTACTCGTGAATGGTGAGCGACATAATCGCAGGTCCAATTGTGGGTGCATAATCTCAACCCTGCAAACTGCAACAACAGGTCCAACTGCGGATGCAGGACCTCAACCTTGCAAAGTTGAAGCAAGCAAGGGTGGATGATTTCAACCCTGCAAAGTGAAAGAACAGGTCGAATTGTGGGTGCAGGACTTCAACCTTGCAAAGTTGAAGAAAAGAAGAGAAAGCAACAAACAACAAACCAGTGAGTAAGCACCAAGAGGTCCAACTGCAGCTGCAGGACTTCAACTTTGCAAAGTTGAAGCAAACAACAATAAGCAACATGCAGCGAACCAACGAACCAGCGAGCAAGCAACAACGAATGAACCAGTAGTGTCGGTGGACAACAATATTGCCCAAATTAACTGCATACAAGATTGTATCAAAAAATTGGAGAAAAATGTATTGTGACAAGCATGTTAAGTAAACATTTAAGGTTGTGCCATGTTAAGTAAACATTTAAGGATGTAAGAATTGTTAAGGGCCTCGCACTATGTAAACATTTAAAAAAGAATGCATTGTGTCACGAATGCATTATAACGTGTTTAAGTACTTAGAATCTATTCCCCAATGAAATAATGACATATAAGGTTTTTTTTATTATATAAAAATAATATTTTTAATTCAATAATTCAAACAATAAAGATTATGCAAAAATTTACCGGCCATACAACAGTTCAAATATCACATGGTCATTTAACTCTAGGTTTAATACCTCCGGGGCTTGATATTTCAACCCTAACGACATGCCAACCCTCAAATCACTGCATGACACAAAAAGATTTTGATATTCAGGCATGCAGGGAAGCTTCATCATATTGATTCTATTGACTTACAATCCATAAGCATGCATTCAAATAGCGATTCCCGGATTTTTCTTTGAAAACTGGTGAAAGTTCACGAAACAGAAATCCTTCCTGATACAACTGTACAGCTAAATAGAAACAACTCGCATTATTAGAGATGCTTCGTTCCGAAAATATGACATATACTTCCGACCACGACTTTCTTATACCGAAAGGCATACCTCGTCGGAATTGTTGTGAATTGAAAAGCAGAGATGTCAATAACTAAGAGGCAATTACAGAGCGTGTAAATTGGAGCAACTGGTATTAAAGGCCAGCAATGAGGAGCTGAAAAAAAGCTTGAACTCTATCATGTCGAATAGTAGAAGGTTGTCCTGCAGCTGGTAACTTCCGATCACAATTGAGGTTAACGGATCCGCACCGGCGTCTACGAATGCAAGGCACAGCACTCCATCCATCGCTTGCACCATGGAATTGCCTCCATAAATCCTCCAATACACGAACTCGTTATCAAGAAGCAGCTCAATGATAGGCACCGCCGGTCCGACTTTAGTCGATTTCACAGTATTGGCATCGAAGCAAGCACCGAAAGGCTTTACGGAGGCCACGCGGGAGATGTTCATGGCCGCCGCCTCCTTAACAAAGGCGTTGACGATGGCTGTGTAGATTGGGGTAGCAGCTCGAGTGTAGGGAACCACGGAACTGATGGTGGTGCCGCCGCTTCCCACTACGTTTACCTTCAGTCTATCGGAATCGATGGGTAATTTCTTTTGGTTGATTGCGATGCCGCTCACTCCAAGGAAGTATTCCCTCGGATACATGGGAATCACCAGAAACGTGTAGTTGAGCCTTATAATATTCGCCTTGTCAGGGCCGAAGGAGTGGCTGCCAAAGAAAACGGATCCCGTCGTTTGATCGCCCGATGGAAGGCACAGGGCGAATTTTCGGTCGAATTCGAGGGCGACGGAGAGCTGAAAGGGTAGGGCGAGGGGACCCCAATTCATTCCCACAATTCCTGCTGCTCCTCTGGCCAGCCCTCGCAGAAGAGGAGGAGGAGCGCAGACGAAAGCGAACTCTGGGACTTTAACTTTCTGACCTATACCATCGCTTGTTGACAGCGCCACCACGTCTTGAGAGAGTTCTCCATCGTATATCTGTGTCCCGGTCACCCAATTCGTCAGGATTTCGGTGCACGTATTGTTAACACATTTTGTACCCGACGGTACGTACCGACAGTGCCCACATCCGAAATTCACAGATCCGGAGGCGGTGCAAAGGGGAGTGTGACATGGTATCGGAAGGTAAGTGGATGATTTGTAAATGGCCCTCGGCTTGCACCGAACCCACATGAAGTCTCCGGACAAGTCTAACACCAATTTCTCCTTCTGCAGTGGAGTCTTGTATTCGATTTCCATGACATATTGAAGAGTAGCCGAATCCCTGGTGAGCGGAGCAACCAGAGCAACATGACAAGATGCTAAAAATATGCAGGAATTCAACATGAGAGAAGCAATAAGGATCGGCCAAGTGGACCTGGGCAAATCCCATTTCATGATGACTTCTTTACCAGCAAAAGGAAAGATAACTTTCTGTGGTAGCACACTTTTTCTGCTTAAAAATCAAAACAAATCCAGAACAGGAGCGACAATTGGTCGTAGCTGGATGGACGAGAATGAGATCAATGAGTATGAGTGGATTCAGAGATCATAGAATCATACATAATCATATCGACGCCACTCAAAGTATTTTAAATTATATCTCTTTTTGCATATTTAAAGCTAAGTAGTTTTGAAAAGACACCACCTGCTTGCTTTTTACAAGTGGATTAGTGGTTTTGAAAGGGCAAAGGGGTTCGATGTTGAATTGAACACGTGTTTATTAAGTAGTTTAAAAGTTTTATTTTAATTGGTTGATTTTGTTAAATTGGGCAGGAAATGGTTGGATATATATATTTAAGTGGTTAAGTTTGGATAATTTAGTGTCGATTGAATCTATTTATATATTTATAAATACAATTTAAACAACAAAAAAATAATAATTTTATCTAAATTTAAATAATAAACAAAACATCAAAAAATAAAACCTTTAATTAACCCATTTATTAAAAAGAGATAACTATTTATTAAAAAGAAATAAGATTCCTTTTTATGACTTTTAAACACTAACATCATTAAAAAAAAAAAAACACTTAAACATGAAATTGAAATATATCTCACTTACAAAATAATTTATGGTTTCATAATTTTTATAAATTCAAAGATATTATTTTAACTAGAGAAAGTTACATTAACTTTCGTGAACTTTAAAAAGAAATAAATTGTTTATTTAAATTTTAAAGGAGTGAATTCACATTTATGTCGGCTTTACATGGGAGTATTCTAAATATTAGAATTTTAGAATTTTTTAAGGTTTTGTATATAAATTTGTTAAAAATTTAAAAGAATTGATGAGATTGCATAATTTCAATAAATTAGAAGTTTTTCAAGAAGTTTGATTCATTTATGTATTTAAAAGTATAATTTAAATAATAAACAATTGAAATTATTAGAATTTTTGAATTTTATTAGGTTTTGTACATAAATTTGTCAAAAATTTAAAAGAAGTGATGAATTATATATATCAATTATATATTTTTAGTAGATTAGAAACTTTTCAGGATGCTGGATTCATTTATACATTTAAAATTAAGAGATTTCAAATTATTAGAAATAACTATTAAAAATTTTTAATTTTTTTACATTTTGTACAACACTTGTCAAAAATCTAAAAGAATTGATGAATTGTATATATAAATGTTTGAGATTGCATATTCTTAATAAATTAGAACCTTTTCATGATGTTGAATTCATCTATACATTTAAAAGTACAATTTAAACAATAAAAAATTAAGGTTTCAACAACTATTAGAATTTTTGAATTTTTTTAGATTTTATACATAAACTTGTAAAAAATTTAAAAGAATTGATGAATTGTATATATCAATTATTGAGATTGCATATTCTTAATAGATTATAAACTTTTCAAGATGTTGAATTCATCTTAAAAAGTATAATTTAAACAATAAAAAATTGAAATTTCAATAACTATTAAAAATGATAATTACTTAAAAACTAAGTAAAATATTACTTTCAAATTGGGAAAAGAAATTCACTTATCTTATTAATTTGATGCATTCTTTCATTTTATAAATACAAATCTCATCTGAAATACATATCTCATCAATAGAATAGTCCTTTCAAATTTGGGATAATAAATCCACTTATCTTATTAATTTGATGAATTCTTTCATTTTATAAATACTTTTCCTGGATTTCGTCTGATCAGATTCAATGATCGATGCATTCTTTCATTTTATAAATACTTTTCCTAGAGTTGGTTTAATCAGATTCCATGATCGCCCAGCGTATTGCTCACTTGCTCACAACTCTGTGCGAGTCGACTCATCCTCATTCTCATAGTCATCCATCTGAATACAATCAATCGTTGTTGTATGGACCTGATTCCTAAGGATACACTAATATAAGTCGAGACACCCTTGTAAATTTCTATTACATTTTACTTGTAAAGTCGTCATCATGAATTGGATTTCGGTTGTGTAGCCCACGTCCATTTGGAAAATCCTTATTGTGTGTCTCTTGTTAAGTTCCTCCATGTTTTTAACATCTTCTAATGTTTCTCTGGTTGCTCCGCTTACCAGGGACTCAACTATTCTTCAATATCTAACTCGGCTACTCTTCAATATCTCCTGGAAATCGAATACAAAGATCCACTGCATAAGGAGAAATTGGTGTTGAACTTGTCCAGAGACTTCATGTGGGTTCAGTGCAATCCTGGAACCGTTTACAAATCAACTACCTACCTTCTGATCCCATGCCACTATAACACACCCATGGTGGGGCATCGAAATTTCATCCTTCTTAAGAAATCAAATCCTCCATTTGGGGTCGCTATCCCATTTTTCTCGTCCAGAGCTTTCTAGCCACGGTCTCCATCCTCAAAACCGAGCTCAGAGTTGGCATACATACCTCTCCCAAGTTCCTCAGGTGTTCATTGGTCGGGGCCATGGGGCTTCCTTGTGGGTCTGACTCAATATGTTTCTCACTGAGTTCTTCAATATCCCAGAACTTCCAGCATTCCTAATTCTATGGTGGAAATTCGTCCACCAACCAATCCAACAACTGGATTTTGTCCTCGGCTAACTCACAGGCTATCGGGGGATTCGACGTTCGACCTTCTGATTTGAATTCCCGGCCTAGCCTCTTCCCTTCGACTAAAATCGCATACGACTGCGAGTTGTGACCAGACGCCAAGGAAACATGCGCCTATTTCGGTGCTTCAGATCTTCGGGCTCTGGACATTTTCAACCGATGAGACCATAAATATTTTGAACTGTCGAATCGACGAAGTTTGGGTATGCTTACGGAAATCAGCGGTCCCTGTTTTATTTCAAGATCAACGAACCATGCTTACTTCGAGACTCTGCGCTTCGGAGAATTCCAAAGCACTCACAAATGAAAACCTCCAAAGGGAAATACTTTCAGAGGGTCAGATCTCCTGACACCTATCCTCTGAGATCGACGGCTCAGGTGAAATCTGACCTTCGAGAGTTCTTGTTCCACTTTTCTCCAAAGTGGCTATCCTTCGAAGTAGTAGATCGCCTACCATGCATCCCCAAACGACAGAGGGTTGAGATTCTCTCCGTTACTCTGAGCTTCAGGTATTTTTGAAGAACCAAGCTTCAAGTCCTCCGGAGTAAAGGATCTGATGTCAAGTGTCTCACGACGTCAACGACTAGGATGCACTCCTAGAGTTCTGGTCACTTCACCAACAACTTTGGCTAAGTGGGCACGTACCAGGGGCTGGCACGTAGAAGGGTTAGGGGGGACATGTGACCTCATCTGGGATGACACGTGTCATGTTCCAAAGGGTCTATAGGGTATGTGATACACATGAATCCAGGTGACCTGTCGCACGTCAAACTTGGGTCCATGTCATCATGGATGGTGTCACTGCGCCACGTCACTCTGGTCTGATCGTCTTTCATGCCCTCTGATATTGTGCCTAAGGTACATACATGTAACCCTTGGATCAATGGCCTCCATTACTTCGTAACATTGGCGTTTGGGGAATTTGATGCTATAACATCTCTATCCTCTCGAAGTAGAACTTCGACGAAGTATTCTCGTTGTATATCCAACAACTGAGGGAATCTTCGAACATTCTCGATCAGTGGCTCGCGCTACTTTTCCATGGGGAGTTGTATCCAGGTTTAGACGATGATATAGGTTCACCTAACCATTAGGGAAACCATTCGTTGTTGGTCAACTCGTCGGTAACCAAGTCTCTCGGTTACCTTCGGCCAGTATAAGGCTTAGTAAGGTCGGCCATACTCCAAAGCCCTGGACTTCCAGAGCTTCAAAGCCATGAGGACATTGATTCCTTAGGCTTAGCCTAAGGTTCCTAGGTATTTATCATATGGGTCCTCCCGAACGGACCTCGTCTGCTCATCATCCAAACGAAGAGATATCCCATTTCCAAGGCTTGAACCTCGCTATCCTTCTTGACCTTTATCATGAAATGGTTAAGGACTTGGAACTGAAATCCCGGTGACACAGTAAGGAGTCTGAAAGAGGTATCCTCTTCAGATAGAAAAGTTCAAATTAACACGATATCTCTATCTCGATCGTCTTAGAGGCTTATGTCCCAAGAAGCCTCAAGGGATAAGATGGGGCATACAAAATATCAGTCATAAGCCTAAGGTCATAAGGAGATGAATGCATACACATATCATGACCATTCCACACAGAAACGATTTATAGATACACGTATATATAAACCCATGCATTCATCCATTATTTCAGTTCAATACATAAAGGAAGAAAATACTTATCAGAACCAGATAACATGAAGCGATTGCTAAAAGGGGTGTCAGTTTCGACCCAACAATAGGCTCATTCACTCCTAACATATTTACGACTAGCCACCCTCGAGCTAGACCACAATGCACTGAGATATAATCCTTTCTTTCGGCTCAATGACAGTAGGGACAAAGGTTTCTTTCCTCCTCTCGCGGGATCTTGGCAATGATTTTCACTATACCAAGCAAGGAGGATTTCCTGATTACTTCCTCAGTCCCTCAGCAACCTCATTTATCAACTTGTATCATAACCCTGCTAGCCATTTCCTGCGACCAGAACATGCTCATTTCTTAGTTCTTCTTTGAACCCGAGAGCTTAGTCTCTCGTCTTTGCACTCTTTGCAGGCCTTCCTCTACCCACAACACCTTCCTTTCTTTCCTTCCTCAACAATGTTGTTTGTGGATCGAATTCCCATTCTGTTTTCAGGTCTAAAAGTCTTACATATGGGTGCTATGCCTCATCCCCTCATTAACTCTTGAGGAGGTATTCCCACCTACCAGCCTAACTGTAATTCATTCCTGGGTCAGAGAACTGTTGTGGTCCTGAGAAATTAAATCTAGTAAGGTACTCGTTTGGTGGAGGTTAACGCAACCATTCCCGGTCCCTTTCACCATCTCTTTCATAGAATTCATGGTCTCTGTTAGCACACCCCCCTTCCAGTAGTCATGCAACACTTATCCATTTTCTAGTAAATAATAGAATTTACATTCATTGACCTTGTAGACAAAGGTCCATCAAATCAAACATTCACACATATTGAGTTTTCCATAGTCTCTTGGCCCATATAATTATATTTACAAACTAGGGTAAACATGGGTGTCACATTTCCCTCCCCCTTAAAACAACATCATCCTCAATGTTCTATCTGTCAACGTGCTCTATATATACAGAAGTAAACAAAAATGGATATGCCTATCTCATGGCATCCTCCATTTCCCACGTAGCCTCATCTGGGCCAAAGTTTTTCCACTACACCTTGACTTGTGCAATGGTCTGGTTCCTGAGTGAGGTTTTCTTCCTGTCTATTATGCATTTTGGTTATGGTAGGAATTCTCCCTTCGGCTCCATCTGAATCACAAGCTAGACAATTATATGATTAGAATCATGTACATATTTATTTAATAACGAAACATGGAAAACATTATGTGCCTTCACGGTGGGAGGGAGTACTAGCCTATAGGCTATAGGTCCCACTCTATCTAATATTTCAAAGGGTCCACAATACCGAGGTGCCAGTTTGGCACAAGCTCCCATTCTCAGGGATCTCTTCCAGGGCCTAACTCTGAGATAGACATGGTCTCCTATCTTGAACTCTCTGGGAGTTATCTTTCTATCGACGTAACTCTTCTGTCTATTCTAAGAAATTTTCATATTTTTCTTTATCTGAATCACTTGTTGTTCCATCTCTTTCAGCATGTCATGTCTGATTGTAATTATATCCGTTGGATTACTCCAGTGGATTGGAATCTTGCACTATCTACCATAGAGGGCTTCAAAAGGGCTCATCTTCAATGACTCTTTATAACCGTTGTTGTAGGCAAATTATAACAATGGTAGGTAGCCTTCCCACTTCTTAGGCTGATGCATTACATGCATCCTTAACATGTCTTCTAATATTTGGTTTAATCTTTCTGTCTGCCCATCAATTTGGGGGTGATAGGTTGTGCTAAACAATAGTTTTATCTCAAAATCATCCATCAAGGATTTCCAAAATATAGAAGTAAATTTTGTGTCTCTGTCAGACACAATCTCCTTAGGCATGCCATGCAATCTGAATATCTCCATCATGAAGATGTTGGCAATATCTATTGCCTTGCAAGTTGATTTTTCAAGAATGAAGTGAGAAGACTTGCTCAATTTGTCCACCACTATCATGATGGCATCATTCTTCTTGGCCGATTTTGGTAATCCAGTGATGAAATTCATGGAGATGGTTTCCCATTTCCATTCTGGAATTGGTAGAGGTTGTAACAACCCTGTTGGGTACTGATGTTATTCTTTAACTTGTTGGCATTATATACACTTAGCTAAATAATCATCTATGTCCTTTTTCAATCCAGGCCAATATAATTGTTTTCTAGTGGTCGTAATCATTTTCTGATAACCTGGATGACCAGTATATGGTATTTTGTGCAGTTCATGCATTATGAATCTCTTCAAGTCATCACAACTTGGGATATACACTATGTTTTTGTAAGTCAGTAGGCCTTCACCGAGCATCTAATAGCCTTCATACTTTATCCATGTAGGCTCTTGCCTTAGGTATGAGGTCACGGTATTGAATAATGCATTTGTTTGTTGTGCATTCTTGACTCTCTCCCTGGCGTCCGTTTCACAGGTGCTTCCCGCTGCCAGGTGAATCGTTTTCATACTTCTGCTAAGGGAATCAACCACCCTATTTTCCTTTCCTTTGATGTGTTTGATTTTGAAATTAAACTCACTAAGGAGAGCCATCCACCTAACTATCCTAGCATTGAGTTTTGGTTGATCAAACAAGTGCCTCAACCCGCAATGGTCTGTCATAAGTACAAATTTGCTACCCATGAAGTAATGCCTCCACATTTTTAAAGCATGCACTATGGCAGCCAACTCTAGCTCATGGGTCACATAATTGATTTCATGCTCATTCAATTTTATGGATTCATAGCAAATTACACGTCCTTCTTGCATAAGGACTCCTCTGAGTCCTTCCATACAGCGATTTGTACACACTAGGAAGTCATTATCAACATCTGCAATATTCAGTATAGATGCATGGGTCAGAGGTATTTCAGTTCCTGAAATCTTTCTTCACATTCTGATGTCGAAGTGAATTTAACCCCTTTTTTTTGAAGGGCAGTGATTGGACAACCAATCTTGGAAAATCCTTTTATGAACCTTCTATAATATCCTGCTAATCACATAAAGGATCTGATGTCAGATACATCCTTTGGGGTAAGCCATTCCATAATAGATATGATCTTGTTAGGTTCTACTACCACTCCTTCTTTAGAAATAACATGGCCTAAGTAATGGAATTTCTTCTGGAAAAAGTCACACTTGCTAAACTTAGTGTAGAGTTGATGATCTCGTAGTACTTGTAGAACTAATTTAAGACGTTCTTCATGTTCCTCTTTGTTTTTGGAGTAGATTAGGATATCATCAATAAAAAACAATACAAATCTGTCTAGGAATTTGTTGAGTACATTATTCATCAAGCACATAAAAGTGGCGGGGGCATTGGTTAATCCAAATGGCACCACCACAAATTCATAGTGACCATACCTTATCCTGAAGGCTATTTTGTGGATGTCTTTATCCTTGATTTGAACTTGATGGTATCTAGACCTTAATTCAATCTTTGAGAAAATGGAAGCACCCCCTAATTGGTCGAACAAGTCATCGATTCTTGGTAAGGGGTACTTTTTCTTTATGGTTGTCTTATTGAGTTGTCTATAATCTATGCACAGTGAGAGCGTGCCATCTTTATTTTTCACAAAAAAGGCTGGTGCTCCCCATGGAGACACACTAGTTTGGATGTATCCTTTGTCCATCATTTCCTTTAGTTATAGCATGAGGTCAACTAGCTTCGGTGTACTCATCCTATAGGGTGTCCTAGACACTGGCACTGCTCCTGGTACAAGTTCTATCAAGAATTCAATGTCTCTTCTCGAAGCTATACCCGATATTTTTTCTGGGAATAAGTCTCTATACTCTCTTAAGATGGGGTGGTCATGTAGGTTCGGTTTGTCACCCTCAACATATTCCAACACCTATATTTCATATAGAGGACATCCCTTTATGCAATAATTTTTCATTTGAAGGGTTGATATTCGTCTCACTGAGACATGCTTATGAATCCCTTGGAGGGTTAACTTTCTCCCTTCTTCATTTACACATTCTAAAGTTTTATGGTAATAATCCAACTTAGTTTTATAAGCAACTAACTAGTCCATACCAATCAACAAGTCATAAGATCCTAGGGGAAGTATGTTAAGGGTCGCTTGGGTGGGAAATCCATCCATAATGAATTTACAAGTTGGTATGACCTCTGCTACTTTTCTTTTGGTGCTAGTGACTAGTTGTACCAACCATGGCTTAACATGTATAATTGGTTTCAAGTCACACTTATCAATAGTATGAGGGGATACATAACTCAAATTAGAACTAGGGTCAATTAAAATAGAAACCAAATGGTTGGCAATCATACCTTCCATCTCCACCACTGAAGCTTGGTGGTCGACTTTTTTATTATCTATGGCTACATAAATCTATGGCATGGTCCTAGCCACATCATTGACTGTGGTAGATTCTTAGATGTTGTAGACTCTCCTAGTGTTCTGTTGTCTATGTGGGCAATGCCTCAACAAATGTTCTTCTCCACAACCCCAACATTTCAAAGGTTTTCTCTTTGGGTTATCAGTCTTTCCTGAGGTTGATCCAAAAGGTTTATTTCCACTTTGGGAGGGAAAAATATGTTGATACACACTTTGGGTAGGAAGGATCATCCTAGAATCCTTACTATAGTTCTTAAATATTGAGGATTTAAACCCCTTCTTATTGAACCCCGAACTACTCTTCTTCTTCTAGTCCTCACGAGGTTCAGTCTGATTCTTGAACTATTCATAACAAAACTTTTCCTTCCAAATAGTATCTTCTAAGGTATTTGGCTCGTCAACCTCAATCCTGTTCCGGTAGGGCTGAGGTAACCCACTAACAAATCGTTGCACTTTTACCTTTTCATACTTTACGTAGGGTACATACCTTCTCATCTCAAGGAACACATTGATATATTCATCTATGGTGAGTTGTCCCAGCTTGAGTTCATAGAAATCTTTAGTCTTCCCGTCAAAGTATTTCTATGAGAGATACTTATTCTTGAAGTATTCCTCAAATTGTTTCCATGAAAAGTATTTCCAATGGATTCCTTTCACGTTTATGAGGTATTCCTACCAAATGGAATCTTTTCCATTCAGGTTGACGATGGCTATTCAAGCCTTCAAGTTTTCAGAATAGTCATGGACTCTTAAGTACTTCTTTAAATTAAGCAGCCAATATTCTACTTATTCCCCTTTCTTAATCTCTCCATCGAAAGAAAGTGGTTTGGCTTTCTTGAACTCTTCAGGATCACAACTTTTGGAATGCTTTCACTTCTTTCATTCCCTTTGAGAATGTGATTTAGTCTTTCTACTGGAATATCCCTCAGGGTTGCCAACTTCCTCTCTAGAGGATTCTCCTGATGCGTGCCCCCTACCTGCAAGTTCGGCCTTCCTCGAGGTTATTCTCCCAATGTGGCCACTTATGGGACCACATTTTCGTATTTTATGTAGACTTTGACTCCTCTTGATACGTCGTCAGTCCACATGACTGGTTGCGGGTCCATGCTGCAACTGCCTCTATATGTCGGATAATCTCTCTAGCAAGACTGCATTAATTTATGTTTGTTTTTCTTGATCTTTTATCAACCTCTCGTTGTCGGCCATGCAACTCTGTAATTCGGCCATGAGGCTCCTTACAGTTTTAGCTAGATATGGAGGGGTCTCCAACGCCCTCCTCTCGTCAGACTCTTCGTCTTTATTGTGGGATCCATCCCCCACCTCATGGTGCCTCACCATCCTTTATGTTTGTAGTTTCCCGTGGTTTACTGATTTCTTGAGTGCTGACAAAACACTTGTTGTTAGCTAACAATATATTAGTTCATGAACAACACATAGTTCATATTTCTTAAATACACACACAGTAGAAAGTTTTCATTATTTTCTTTAGTAAGAGTTTAACCAGACTCTTTAGGAAAGAGGTAAGGTAGGGTGTCACCCTTAAGATTTTCTTTAAACATGGTTTTTAAGTGACTCATCCATGATCCCAAGCAGGCCAAGTGTTTCTATTTTGTAAATTAGTAATTGTATTAGGGCCTTCTTGAAAACGTTACAAGTTTTCTATGCATGGAAACAATGACCATCTAGGAAACCACTATTGCCATTTGTCCAAAAACATAGAGTGCCACTTGCCCAAAATAAAACAGAGTATGACATGCAAAAACTACAGTTCCACATAGGGCGAAATGATGAGAAGTAAACTAAACAGAGTAGGTTGTATTGCCATGGATAGCTAGAAAGAAACAAGAGCTAAAACCTGAAATAAGAGAACACTAGAAACCTGGACCGAGCCTTGGTCCCGTGAAGGCCTAGGTCTTCTCCATTTTTCCCCTGTCTCGATCCGCAATTGCTTGTCGGAGGTCCTGTAGAAAGGACATAAGAATGTCCACCTTGCTCCATTGTTC